>ML783081.1:582555-598868 GCA_009831015.1 Picea engelmannii | reverse complement strand
TCGAAAGGATCCAACACTTGAAAAGTTGTTGAACGTCGAGCGCGAGGAGTGCGCACAAATTCCTTTGAAAGAATCAGAGTGGAAAAACTCAAGAGGTGTAGCACCTTTGTGGTATCATTGAAAGAGATCCCAAGAGTTTGTGTAGAGGAAGGTTCGAGCAGGAGTTTCCAGCACAGGCATTGGAGAGCAAGTTCTGAGAAAGGGTATTTAACCTTCTCAAGAAATCCTCAAGGAGGAGGAATTGATGGTTAGGATTTGCTGAGGAAACTGTGAAATCCCATCAGCCGTTATATCTCAAAGAGATGCGCAGGGTTTAAGCCTTAGTGTGTAGGGAAGGAGCCAGGGGCTCATTGGGATTCGGCTCCTCATGGAATCAAAGTTTCTAGAGGCGTAGAACTCTCGCATGAAGGAATCACGATCCGTGATTTCCAGAGAGGATCAGAGTCGTTGATCTCGGTAGGGACGCATGTCAAGGAGCCAGGGAGTCATCAGGGTTCAGCCCATCGGAGATTCGGGGTTTCCCGTGACAAGGAACTTGTGCAGGTAGAAATCAGGATTTAGTGGTACCCAATAGAGAATCACGGAGGGGGTGACGTGGAGGAGAAGACTCGCACATGCATCGGGGTTCAACATTTTGGGATTCTCGGTGATGAGGAAATCATGGAGAAGTCACGAAATCCCGAAACGCGACGGTCCCACAGCCATAACAGTAAGCGAAGGACAGGTGTCATCGCAGGTCGGAGTTTGGGACTTGGAAGGGACTGTGAATTTGTGCATTTGAAATCAAGAATTTCTGAAACGTGATTTCCTGATCACCACTAGAGTGTGGGCCACAGGCATCAGGGCAGAGGACAGGTGGCATCGGAGATCGGAGGATTGGATATCCTGAGGATGTAAGTTTTACACTCAGTTTCGCGAAGTCCGAAACTCCGATAAGGGAAAGGACCGTGGTCCTGTGGACTAGCAGGTCACGTTCGAAGGAGTTAGCCAGAGGAGCTAAGGGGTGCAGAGAGTGCCATCGCCAATCGGGAATCGGGAAACCGTGAGGTGAGTGATTCACTACCTTGCAAGTACCGATAGGAGAAAGGAAACCGGGAGGTGAACATTCATCGGGTTTTGGGATATTGTGAGACCCGATCCCATGGTTTCGGGACTCACAATCTCCCAAAACTCGATGAATGTTCACCTCCCGGTTTCCTTTCTCCTATCGGGAATGTTCCTGTGGAAGATGGGTACTTGCGAGGTAGTGAATCACTCACCTCACGGTTTCCCGATTCCCGATCGACGATGGCACTCTCTGCACCCCTTAGCTCCTCTGGCTAACTCCTTCGCGCGTGACCTGCTAGTCCATAGGACCACGGTCCTTTCCCTTATCGGAGTTTCAGACTTCGCGAAACTGAGCATAAAACTTATGTCCTCAGGATATCCGATCCTCCGATCTCCGATGCCACCTGTCCTCTGCTCTGACGCCTGTGGCCCACACTCCAGTGGTGATCGGGAAATCATGTTTAAGAAATTCTCGATTTCAAATGCACAAATTCACAGACCCTTCCAAGTCCCAAACTCTGACCTGCGATGACACCTGTCCTTCGCTTAATGCTATGGCTGTGGGATCGTCGCATTTCAGGATTTCGTGACTTCTCTGTGATTTCCTCGTCACTGAGAATCTTGAAATGCCAAACCCCGATGCACGTGCGAGTCTTCTCCTCTACGTCACCCCCTCCGCGACGCTCTATCGGGTACCGCTAAATCACGATTTCAACCTGCACAAGTTCCTTGTCACGAGAAACCCCGAATCTCCGATGGGTTGAACCCCAATGACTCCCTGGCTCCTTGACACACCTCCATGCCAAGATCAATGGCTCTGATCCTCTTGGGAAATCATGGATCGTGATTGCTTCCTGCGAGAGTTCTACGCCTCTGGAAACTCTGATTCCACGAGGAGTCGAATCCTGATGAGCCCCTGGCTCCTTCCCTGCACGCTAAGGCTTAAATAGTGCGCATCTCTTCAAGATCTAACGGCTGATGGGATTTTGCAGTTTCCTCATCGAATCTTGACCATCGATTCCTTCTCCTTGAGGATTTCTTGAGAAGGCTAAATACCCTTTCTCAGAACTTTCTCTCCAACGCCTACACTGGCAACTCCTGCTCGAACCTTCCTCTACACAAACTCCTGGGCTCTATTTCAACGATACCACAAAGGTGCTACACCTCCTGAGATTTTTCCACTCTAATTCTTTCAGAGGAATTTGCGTGCACTCCTCGCGCTCGATGTTCAACAACTTCTCAAGTGTTGGATCCTTTCGACTCTGCGCACTTTCTGCAGCAGTAGTCTTCAATCTCCTTTGTTCAGATTAACAACTAAGACTTCTTCTTCAGCTCGCACACTCCTTTCATGGCTTCAACAACTCACTTCCACTTCTGGGCGAATGAGAACAAGGGTTAAACTATTGAGCCTTCATCAACGCACTCCTTCCGGATGAATTCAATTGCACACCTTGCAGGAATCTCCTGGCTCAGATAGAGAAACAATTGAACCTCACTCTCTCTCTCTTTCAGACTTCAGGTTGAAACATGAAATCACATGCAAAGCATATACAAAGCAAATGCATAACAAGAAAACAAACATTCCTGAGCATAACATCAACACACAGAGAAAACAACACAACCCATGAGTTTGAATCAAAGCTTCCTTCTATTAATTCAAATGCCTGTACATGGGTGTTCTTCACACAATATTCTCTCCTTGCTCTGCTCTTCTCCTGAATGCTTGATAATAATGTTACAAAGAGACAATGAGGGTGTCTATATCCGTTTTCCCTCTTAGACTCTAACTATAAAATCTAGACTTAAACATCCTATCTACCAGCATTAAATCTATTAAATGCCTCCTATCTAGTAAGGATGAGAGCGTATATCTCAAATTCCAATACAATATACAAAGGCGCTTTCCATAAATTCATCATTTATACATTGGCGCATCATCTGGTATGAAAATTCAAAAAGTTTCGGCTGGACTCATCCAACTATTCATTGTCTTCCATGCTGGCTCACTTGTCATGGGCGATGCTCCTGCATCAGGCATCAATGAATTCTGATGAAGTGTCGATCAGTAACGTTAGCTTCATTTACATGGGTGTATTCATGGACTTGGACTCCAACATGTCAAATCTCTTCAGGATTTCGACTGTGTACTTCCCTTGGTTAAGTAAGATCCTCTATGGACTCTACCATACCTCAAGACCTATGAGATAATGGATTAGGCCAAGGTCTTTCATCTCAAATTCTGAAGTGAGCTTCTTCTTACATTCGGTGATGAGATTTTCTTCTTCGGTTAAGAATAAGTCATCCACATACAACAACAATATCACCGGCTCATCGTTCATAACCTTGAAGTAGAGGTTAGAATCAACTTTACTCTTGGTAAATCCCAAGCTCCTCAAAAAAATGTCTATCCTGTCATACTAAGCTCTAGGAGCTTGCTTCAATCTGTACAAAGCCTTCTTCAAATTGTAGAGACGCGTCTTCCTATATTCAACTTCAAATCCTTGAGGTTTGTCTATATACACTTCTTTTTCAATAACACCATTTATGAAAGCTATCTTTATGTCCATCTGGTGCAACTTCCACTTCATCTTAGTTGCAAGGGCTATGATGGTTCTGATCGAAGTTGATCTGGTGAGAGGAGCGATTGTCTCTTCATATTCAATGCCTTCCTTTTGAGAAAATCCATGAGCGACAAATCTTTCTTTATACTTCCCAATACTTCCATCAAAAACATGTTTTATTTTGAAGAGCCATTTGGAAGATACCACATCCTTACTCTTCGGTCTGGGAACTATTTTCCATACATCATTCTTTATTATGGATTGGTATTCCTCTTTAATGGAATCTTCCCATTATTTATTTTGAATGGCCTCTTCAAAGTAGGTAGGCTCCTTCTCTAGGAGATCACACATCAAGGCCATATAAATCGAGAATGTATTAGGTCACTTCACCTGTCTCATGGTTCCTTCAAGAACACCATACTTCTCTCCAACTTGAATAAGATCCCTAGCCCAAGCATTCTTTCTCTTATGGGAGATCATCATCCGAGGAGGTTCTTGAAATTATACTATATCATGATCTGCTAGAATTTCCTCATCAAGAGAAGTTATGACTTCCCTCACTGGTTCTGCAGCTCTAGGAACCTCCCTCACTGATTCTGTAACTCTAGGAGCTACAAGTTCCTCTTCATATACTTCTTCAAGGTGGCATCTTCGTGATTCCTTGAGCGTTGCATCTTCATCAAAGGTGACATCCTTGTTGATCTCAATGTGATGGTGACTTGGTATATAAATCTTGAAGGCCTTGGAGACCTCATAGTATCCCACAAATATTCCCTTCTTTCCTGAGGGTTCCATCTTGTTTCTCTTCTCTTTTGGAATATGTATAAATAATTGGCAGCCAAATATTTTGAGATGGATTACCTTTGGATTCTTTCCGATGAACATCTCTTCTAGGGTCTAGAACCCAAGTGAATGATGGGACAATTGGTTTTGTACATATGCAACATGTTTGATCTGTATGGATCAATATTGGAAGTCAATACTGACTTCTCTTCTCATGGAAAATCCCATATCCTAGTATTTATGGCTGGCTTCCTTCTTTGTCACTGAAATAAGTGAATCATCTAGGATATTTCATATATCCTAGGAGTCTCTGAAGTTAGGATCTAGTCTTCTCACGACATCTATCTTCCAGTCCTGGAAGTTGTCTCTTCATATGATCCTTTCTGAGATCGGGACTTCATCAACTCTTACAGGGTATACTTGGTGTTACATACCAAGTCTAAATATGAAAGACCGAGTCAGGATTCAAATGAGGTATGCTTCCCATTCTAATGTTTGGTCATCTTTGGAGCCTTCTTCTCCTTTAAATCAATCTTCATATGAGATACTCTGAATCTCAAGAGATAACTTCTTTTTCATCTTCTTTGGTGCACAAGTGTATATGATCATGTGCATATTCTGCTTCATGTATCATATAATATGTTGCATTCTGTAACCTTCACTATATCTTTCTCAGGGCTATCACCCGTGACCCAAAAGAAGGTCAAGAATACAAAAAGAAAGAATAATATCCTTTTGATAATAATAGATAAAGAAATAGGACTAATAATCATCACAGTAGCTCCTTTAGAGCTATCATTCATGGCTTGTCTGAAGCAGCAATCAAAATTAAGAGATACACTACGAAATGAGGTCAACACTCTTATAGTGTTGTGATCAAACATTCCTCCATGAAAACCTGGAACTAACACACGAGGTTTCTCCTAGTGGAGGTTTTAGTTGTATTAGGAAAATGATTACATTAAGTATTTACCTCTATATGCTCACATGCTTCCAAGTAAAATACTGTTATCTCAACTATAGTGGTTACTTGTAAAGGGGTAGTCATCAATTTTCCATGGGTACCTTTCAATCTTATCAAATTGATTAATCAAAATGGAGCCTTGTCCACAAGAATGAGTGTGTTTTCTTTTCTTCCAATTCTCCTTCACTCAAGATGATGAATTCTTTATTCAACCTGTCTTTTGTACTAAGATAATATTCTATTTTGATAGAAGGTAGGGTTAGAGGATAAGCTCTATTATCTCAACTTTTAATCGATCTAATACCTTGACTCAGATTTTGATCAAAGGTTAGAATGATGGTTATAGCTATAACATGCAACACTGATAAAAATAGCGTCGTAGAAAATAGATGCATATCATAATAATCACACCTGGGTTGCATCATTCCTTTGAATGTGTTGGATCTTGATATCCTTATGGATTTATGGAAAGAGATCCATTCTCCTTAAAATACCCTTTAAATATTAACCATTTAAACATGTGTGAGTACATACCTCTGACGACACTTGCAGGTAGAGGCACCATCTGGTAGCAACGGTAATGATCACCAACTCTTAAGAACTTTAAGGGTGACTACAACTCATACTACGACTGCTATTGCGACCGATACTTCAACTACAATTGATACTGCAATTGGTTCGCAAACTGCAGCTGCAACTTAGGGTTTTATGAGGAAACCCTAATTTTTCAAACTTCAAATTTTGAAATTCTGATCCAGGGGATAGATGCATTGAGATGAGGCGAGTAAGATGCTACAGTTAGATTTCTGAAAATCTAACTTTTACCCCCTCAAACTTGACCAACAGATTTCTGGACTGGTGCTTCTTGTTTTCTAGTGCTTCTAGTTTTTTGGTACTTTTGGTACTCTGGTACTTTGGTTTTCTGGTTTTTTGGTAGTTTGTGAAAACTAGGATTTCACTTTCCAGGAGATCTAGCCACTGAAAAGTTGCATTGAGGATGCTAAAGTGATCCTTGAGAAAGGGCACACTTTTCTACATGGTTTTGGGGCTGAAATACTTTTTCAATAAAAAGCCCTAATTTTCATGTACGACAACAATAATGTTTTTCACTTTCTCTTATCAAAGATTCTCTCTTCATCTTAGATCTAAAACCATGTTAAGTTTTAAGCTATTATTAGAGTTCTTTTCATCTCACTAGATAACAATAGCATAAGATAAGATCACTGAGAAATACACAATCACAAGAGACACATCATTTATCTTGGGAAACCTAGATCGGGGAGAAAACCCAACAAAACTTCCTTATTATAGATAGTCAATACAATGCCAAGAGATAACTCAAACAAATACATAAATTCCTCTCCGAATAATGTGCCTCTCTCTCTCTCTCTCTTCTCCAACTACAACTCCAAAACTTTCTCCTCAAAATGAAGAAGTGGTTGTGTGTCTAAGTGAGGCACTAGCCTCCTTATTTATACAATTCTGGCACATGTGGAAGTGTCTTTTCACTAGCAGGGCCAAATTCTCAATTTGGGTGGTTATAACCACCTTTAATATATTCTAGGGCCTCTTTAATATATTATGGGGCCAACTTCTTATTCTGCCTTTTACAATTATGTTTTGACCAATCCACAAAAGGGGATTTGGTCTTTTACAATAACCGACATGATAAATCCACACTAGGGGATTGATCTAATGAATAATGCAACAATAATAATTAGAATACACTTTGGAGTTACATTATTTCAAAAATTCTCCAACCATGCTTTGATAGCTGCATCGTCGAGGGCACTAAAGATATCGGGAAATTTGACCTTCTCGAGTTTGTGGTGGATGCTACTAGTACCATTCGGAGAGTGTGCTAGACCCTCAGGGGGTGCGGATGCCCTAACCTCCTCTCTGTACAAATGGTTGATGAGTGCCTCAGGAATTTGCTAGAAATACCTCCTCATCCCAACCACGTCACCCATCTCTATCTGCTCCTTCCTGACAAACTGTTCATCTCCCTGGGGGTTGGACCCCTCAGGCATGGATGTTGTTGGAGGCGTCGTGCCTCCTCCCATAGCACCTCATCGTCTACCTCTGTGATGTACTTTAACCATGATTACCTACACTACACAAGTCAACTTAATTAGGAACATTGTAATCAAATATCATATCAATGAAAGCCGTAGTGATCCCAAGTCGTGGGTTGAGCCTGCTCTGATACCATATGTAATGACCCCCTCATTACGACTATGAGCGAAGCATAAGTGCAATTTTTTTTTTGATAAAAGGAAAGAAGGAGACAACGATAACGGTTTAACTACACCACTGATGAAGAACGCAAGCACACAGTCCAAGAAACATGAAACTATGACTCCACACATTGGCACATGCGCAACTGGGAAAAACATGTGTAGAACAACAAGGAGGAAATGACTACCCACCCGACGAAAAAAAGGCACGCCTACAAGCTAAGGGAAACATCCCCCTCCCGTCACAATGACCAAAGAAGAACAAGATTAGAGCCTGAAGGTGTGTGAAGCCAATGCATGAGGGCGTTCTACCCATGTGCCAAAAGCAACTTACAATGCTCGACAACACTGACATAGAATGCAATGACTCCAACCAAGTTCTTATTCAATGCTATCCAATAGGGCGTGCCATGATCCCCTCATCATTAATCATGTCATCCCCAGATGATAGGCACGTCAATAACCTTGGCACATCAAACCTAACGGGGCCAAGGACTCAATAAAATCTAGTGTGCAAGGAGGAGAAACAATTGACGATAAGACTACGCCCACACCCAACACCCTAGTCAAGTCTAAACTAGTTAATAACTATGATTGGAATTAGCGCTAGTTACATATCTAAATTAACTAGTCCAAATTACAAATTAATCAATGATTTCCAACCCTAACTTAACATTTAATACATTCTATTTTGGGGAGTCAACTACCAATTAGACAATAATTATAAATCTATGTAACATCAATTATAAATCATTTAGCAAGTCTAAATTTACAATTTAGTCAATACTCACCTATCTAATTTTAAAACATTATTACAATCTAATTGGGCAATTCTAAATTAATACAAAATTTGAATCTAACTAGCCATTAACATTAAATAACAACATTAACAATAGTAAGTAGAATGCTGCAATTATAACAATTATGAACAAATTAAATCTCAACATGTCATATAGCTATATTGACCATACTAAAAATGGGAAGTTGTCTAATAATATTAAAAGAAATTGATGGGAAAAGACAAGGCCATTAAAGTGGGCTAATTTTGTGTTGTTGGTTAGTTGTGCAATGGCAGGTACCCAATTTAGGTATTGCAGTCTATTAACATGTTGTAGGAAATTACTATAAGGTTGACTAATGTAAACACATCACACAAAGGGCTTGCAATTATTTAGGGGTACTATCAACGCTGGCATCCCATCCAGATTTACTGCCAAAATTTACTATCGGTGCTAATTAAGTTACAGTGAGATCCTCATGAAGTTTCTACACAACATGGTTAGCAATAAATTGCTTACATTAAGGTAAAATCCATTTTAGGAAATGTACATAACACACATGCAGGTAAAAATTCCAGCCATACATGCATGCACACAATCAACATTGTAGATCACCGCCCAACACATAGCCATGTTAAAACGAAAAACGCAGGTATGTAACTCGTATTGATGTAGGCAAAAAAAACATAAACCCAGACATGTCAAAATAGTAATGATTCAAGGAGACATTAGATAACCTTATCAACAATGAGAAGCTCGGCCCCTCAATGAAATTCGTTGTTAGTTCTATGAGTGCATTGTTCAACATATCCCCAAAATATATACTTGTAATTTTATAAGAAAAGCATAATATATTTATGCTATCCCATTCACAATGTTGAGTTCTAAATCACTCAATAGGTAATGAAGATCGCGGATCTAACATTAGGTTGGTTAACAAAAATCACAGTTATTCTGTAACAGAACACTGAGATTATCGTAAAAGAAACACAGAGATCGTCCCAATTGAGCATTGTATCAATAGGACTCAATTGCAATCGATCAAGGGTAAATTCATTGTAATAGAACTAGGTATTGGCTCAGAATTTCGTGGGGTAAAAGATGTTCAAACTAGGAGGAATGGGGTGAATGCAGTGGTCTAACAGTAAAAACGCAAAGAAATTCCAATAAAACCGGGGAAAATTCATTGAAAGGATTGTAGACATTTTATCCACCCAAGCGATGAGAAATTTCGAGGTTATGCCATTAAAACACAAAAATAAAATAAACAAGCGCAAAGATAAACCATCAAGGACGCAAAGATAAACCATAAGCATAGGTACTCAGTTGATAGAAGGTGTGAAGACAATTCATTCAGCCAAGGAAAATCAACATGGGTAAGTGATTGGCAAAGACATCCTTCACTCATCATCCACACATAGAAAAGTAGGGTGTTTAGATCCATAGGTCTATTAACATCGAAGTGACGACCGTAGATCAGGATCTTGGCCAACTGCTCAGGCTTGGACTGATGAGTTAGGGACGAACGCAAAAATAAAATTAAAAAAAACCACAAATCATCACAAATCAATAAAACCATAGGACAATCAAGACATCCAGGGATCGAAGGCCATGGTAATCAATCAACATCGAGCTAAGGGCCATGGGAGATATTTCAATCATCAACTAGAATGCTAAGACACTCATTTTCTTTACACAATTAAACATACATAAATAAAAGCATAAATCATACTAACAATCTACCATGCAGAAATAAAGGAAGCGTACCATAGCCCAGGTCGCCCCCTCTGAGTTGATGTCCTGCGCGCTCTATGCAACTCCCGCTTGTCGACCTATGAGACTTCACCGGTACCTCCCAGCCAATGCTAGGGTTACTCTTCTTCCCCCTTATCCCCCTGAGTTGCATAGGGGCCACACACACTAACTAGAGAATCATCTAGCTCCCAGCTCGCCTCGCAAGGCTGAGTTACCACTCATCACTGAGCTGGGTATCCCAACTCCCACAAGCTATGTCAGTCAAGTATAATTTTTTGCAGCAAAATGTTGCGCGTCCCATAAGAGAACCATCATGCTCCTCCTCCCTCCTTTATATAAATTTTCTAAGTCAAATAATTTCCTAAAATCCCTTTTAATTTGTAGTTCATTATTTTAATTCATAATAATCCTCCCTGTACATGTGTCTCCCATCCCCTTCATTGCACCATAAATTAATTACTCATATTTCCCCCACCCACCTAAAATAATTCCTAGAATCACTCCTAGGTGTCACCATATTCCCTTACAAGTTTTAATGACTTTCCCTCTTACTAATTTACTAGTTGAGTTTGATTTTAGAAAGTTCTTAAATGTTAGACACCTTACTAAGTTAGTCTTTCTTCTTTTTCCTTGCTTCCCCTTTCTTTTATGTTTCCCACTTTTTCCTAGTTTCCTAAATCTTTTGAATTTCCCTCTTTCCCTTTTTATTTAAAAGTCAAAAAGGCATGTGTAGAAACTTACCCTTTTTCCCTTTTTCTTTTTAATGAATAATTTTTTTAATTCATATAATATAATATAATAAAACAATTATTTCCCCTCTTTAAATTTTATCCCAAAATATTTTTATAAATCAATTTAATTGCTTAGCCCCTTCTTGTCATAATATTAATATTAATGAAGATTATCATTATTATTTATTTTATATATATATATATATATTATTTATAAATAGATAATTTTTTTACCACAAGTAAAATTTAGACCTAGACTTTATTTTCCTAGGCTGGGCAACATTTTATTAGGGGAAATTATTTAAATCTTCCTTAACACGTTACTCATCCTAAGGCCATATAGGTTTATCCAAATTTTAAATAAAAATGTGACATGCCCTTCATGACAAACTAGGTTCTCCAAGGGTGCCACTTGCCTCTTTCTGTTTCTCTTGCACGATGTGCTCTTCAGGACACACTACGTGCTCCAAGGGTGCCACTCACCTCTTTCCATTTTTCTTGCGCAATGTTCCCTTTAGGACACACTACGTGCTCCAAGGGTGCCACTTGTCTCTTGACTGACTTGGTAGACATCTAAAACCCCTAGAGTCAATACTCCGCCAGGTGATCTCGTGGGAGACTAAGGGCATCTAAGGAATAAAGCCCTTGCCTTATTGCGTGCCCCTTAGAATCATCATGAACAACTGTCACATTCGTCCCTCATAGCATTGTGGGTCTTCTCGAACTAGGTAATTGTTAACCTACAGTTCGAGTGACAACGATATTTCTAGTAGGTTGTGGCAGGTTTGTTGTCCACACCTCTCCCTCAACATCTGTGGTAGTCGTGAGTGACCCCTTTACTCCACATGTAAGTCTGGTAAGCAAGCTATCGTCAATGTGCATCATCAACGAATCATGTTAGAACATATCTATAATCATATCATCTAATCAGATGCACAAATGTCATATATACAACAATCAAACCGCAATAGTCCACTCCCTGAATCGATCTGGACTCCAAGGGGTCGCATCGATGCCTCTGCATCCTCGGAGTCCAAAATCCTGCACACTCAGGGAAAACCGATTCAATAGAACGTGTCTATGCCAATGCAACAAAATAACATGACATCAATTCACAAAGCCTCATAATCATAATCAAATGCCCAAAAGTATAATAATCTCGATCACTTGCGAGCAAGTGTCCTCAAAGAATATTTTTTTTTAGTACGCACGAGAGCGGGATGTTACATAAATATTGTACTGATTATAATTATAATAATTTATATGGTTATTTCCAGCAAAGAGTTTCTCATATAAAAGGAAGCAAACAATCACATACTTGTGATGAATTTATTTAGAAGAACATGATTAAAACCCATTGGAACAAACCACTAAACCATTGCAAATCATCCCCACTAACTACCGAGTATTTGTATACGAGGTTGTTTTTTCGATAGAACTTTATTCACATGTTCAAACCCAAAGGATATAGAGTATGTATGCCTATGTAGACTTTAACACTAAAATCGCTTCGTGGAGGGTTTCCCTTGTCCCACAAAATAGGTGGTCTTATACACCAATTTGGTGTGTATCTTATCTCTGACCTTAAAATTAAATTATCATGATTATTATTATTAGATGAATAATGCTTCAATAGAAATCTCAAAATATGTAGTCCAAAATATAGAGTTATCTTTATTACAATAATAAAGATAATATATTTTAAGATAATCACCAAGCTAGACACCAAAATGGGGTATGAGACTTCCTATCTTGAGGGACAAGGGACCCATTTCATGGAAGGATTTCACTATTAAATATTTTACTTAGGTATATATACCAATCCCTCTCTCGATTTGAAATTTTGACCTCCAAGGAGGAAACAACCCACGATGGGGAGAAGTTGTCAAGTTAAGATGATGTTAGATTTCAAAATTTTAAAAAATTTAAAGTGGGATTAATTAAAAAGTTCCACTCAATTAATAAAAACAAAACTAAGCATACTATTATGTATATGATATTTACTATTACTTTGGCATATTACTATTACTTTAGTAAATTTACTATTACTTTAGCATTTAATATTACAATTACAATTACAATTTACTATTGCTATTATTACTAATACTTTAGTATTTAATATTTACTATTAATAATAATAATCTATTTTTAAGGTCACAACCAAGCCACACACCAAATTGTTGGATGAGACCCTCTTGTTTGGGGGACAAGGGACTAGTCTTCTAGCATGGGGGATTTGAACCTTAAAGTCAAAGGAGGGATTTGAATTTCTGACCTATTAGGACTAAACACATGTCCTTAACCATTAGGCCCACTAAAACTATATAGATGCATCTAAACCTAGATCTAAAGTTGTAAGCCTTTAACCCAAACCTTTAACCTTTGATCCCTCACTACTATTGATAGATTCCGCGTTAAGACGGACCTTGATCAGAGATATTGTAATAATTGGAAATAGTTAATAAATAGTTAAATAGTTATGGAAAAATGTAATTTCATTAATTTTCACATCATTTCTATGAAAGGTGGGTGAACACTATTTTTTGTTAATATTTATCTTAGAAAGCATTGAACAAGCTATAGTCAAATTAGCCCAATTAAGGCTTCTTAAAATAGAATATTTCAAACTATTAAATAGGAGTAATTTATTACAAACCTAATTCTCAAAACATGCAAAGAATCACAGAATCACATGATATACCAGAGATGATTAAATCACTAAAATTAAACCCAACAATGACCAAATCAACAACTCTATGACCTAGTCATGATTAAACCAACAATCTTTTGCTTATAAAACGAAACAGGTCTTTAATTTCAAATTCATTTGTGGTTATATTTCTCAAACAAAAGCATTGTATGTGTGCTTACAAAGCTTGTCAGGCTACAAAAAATATCTACCGAAGAAGGAAAGGCAAAAAAATCCCTGTACGACTTGATCCTAAAGCTGGAGACCTTCAAAACCCTGGTTTAAAGCGTTTTCAGAAGAAATTTTGGTTTTATAAACATTTTATAAACCCTAGCTTGAGTCCCTCGACAACGCTAATGGAGCTTTCTTGTTAGATCTGCAATACTAAATTGTCGTATTCTGATTTCATCCGTTTGTTTTTTATATTTTGAAAGATGTCAAGAATTCTTCATGCGTATTGACTGTAAAGATTCGATCCTTACTTGAGTGCTTCTCTCATGATTACCGACATTAGAGGGATAAAAGAACTACCCCTTGGCTTCTGTAAATAACTATCTTGGAAAAATATATTTCGGTAACAACAGCTCGAGGTGTTTGCTAGGGAGGAACATGAAGAAGGGAGGAGAAGACAACTACATGGGTTCTCAAATAAAAGAGTCTAGTAGTGGATAGTTGTAAGTCTTTTTAACCTTCTGTCCTTTTGTTCTAACTATTTTCGGCAAGTTTTTAGAGATATAATTTTACCTTTCCAGTGATTTTTAACATTTAAAAATATGATTTTCCTGTGAACCCTTCTGATCTATAGGACCTCTTTCCTTGATTAAAAAAGAAAAAAGAAAAACTCATTTTAATAGATCTCTTTAAATCTACAACCTTATAATGAATGGTCCAGATTTACAATGAAATTACAATATACATTTACAAGGCAATTTTTCCTTCAGGGGATTCACCCCCGAACCCCCCAGTTGGGGGGATAGCCCCATCAAACCCCATAAAGGGGGTACCCCCCTACATGGAAGAGTGTACATACTTCTGGGGTGTAAAGTCTTCATGGGGAATAAACACGGCTGAAAGAAAGGATCTCTGAACCATGAAGATAATAAGGCTCCACAACCAACAATATCCCACTTGGAGACTGATCTCAACAACTCCACTAGAATTTGAACCTTCTTAGACCTGGAAAATTTCTCATCTACATATTCATTCTTGAAGACCAACTGAAACTGAGCAGGAAATCAGTTTCTCTCTGATTACTCCCTTTGTTAACATATCTGCAGGATTATGTCTAGTGTGTATCTTTTCCAACATCAAATTTCCATATTCAAAGGCGGACTGTAACAACCAAATATTTCTAAACATCATTTTAATTTCATAAGAAATTTATTTAATGAACTGAGCTAATAACTTCATAACATAACAACAATCTTCATAATAGCAACTTCAGTAACATAAATTTATCAATGAATAATGATTTTCTGGTAGAATGAAATAAATTCATAACTTAACAAATACCTGGTTCTGATGCTAATTTCTATTGCCTTGCTGCCATGCTATTTCCTTCCTTCTACCTGATACACAGATCAACCCTACCACAAACAAAGAATAACTGCCCAAACCTATTATCCTCCTTGCCAACTAGGAAAACTACCTAGCTCCAAGATATCTATGGATATACTGGCCCCCGTGCCCAAAACCTCCAGCAACTCGGTGCCTCAACTGATCAAAAGCCACAGTCCGAAACTCTCTTCTCACAACAAATATCATGGTCCTCATAATCCATCCTCCATGGAATGATGCCCCTCACATCAACCTTGCTTCCTCCGTTATCCTTCCTTCACCGACTCCTCATTTACTCCCTTACCTCCCCTCGTCCTCCGTCCTTGATCCCTCCTATAATGTTTTATCTTCTCGGGATTCATAGGCTCTCCCTCTCTGCATATGCAACCATTTTATAACACTTTTCATTGATCTTTTAAATTTATTTCTCAGGTCATTAAATGTGATCTGTAGTTAAATTGTTACTTAGTTAACCACAATTATTTTCTTTAATTAATTTTACTTTATAATCTTTAAACATTTATTCAACTAGGGTCGTTACATACACCCACCCTTCAAGAAACTTCATCCCGAAGTTAAGGTATCTGATGGTACAAAGGAAAAGAGCATGGTTCACACATTCATAGCAAGTAATTGACATTATCAGTAAGTAAGTTAAGAAAGCTCATACATACTAGTGTATATGTACAAGAAATGCATGTGTAGCTAGTACATGCAAGTCTCGTGCATGTACTAATAAACAAACTGTCATCCTTTAGTAATTTATGTATGCATTCAATCCAGTCAGCAAGACTAGTCTTTTAAAAAAGACAACAATCAATTAATTGTGTGAGAAATCCTTTAATTACAATTATTCGGTTCAATAATTTATTTTAAACAACTGTGGTTTAGTTACATAATAATGAATATTCATATATATACACATTTCTGGTTTTTTTTTTTGAAAGGACGACAACAAATTCCACCACAAGACAGATCTCCATATTGTCTCAACTATTACTACTCATCCTTCCTCCCTAACCTGCTTCGATCTCCATTCCTATCCTTCCTCTGCTAGACTATCTTGTAGCATCAACTATATTGACCTAACTCCAAATAGAACCCGTAAGTGGAAGTGTCGCTATCTCGACCAAGCTTCCCTAGCAGGCAACTGACAGTCATCATCACACGTCTTGGGGAGCGTGAACTAGCACCGTTCTCCCATGACTTC
>ML783081.1:571506-582505 GCA_009831015.1 Picea engelmannii | reverse complement strand
AACAGAACCAGGGTCAACACCCTACAATGGAACATACAGGGGCACTGTGTTGCTGGAAGTTTTGTCATCGTTTATTCGGTTTTGGGCAGTGTTAGTACCAAAATCATGCACTAGTCCACATATCATAGCAATGCATCCAAGTCAAAATAAATTTCACATACATTATTCATATGATAATGTTTCTTGGTTAGTGGTCCTGATATCCACTTTCATCATCATTATCTCTTGGCTATTTCATAGCCCATAACCTGCAGGTTAGTCTGCAACACAAACTCATACATTTCTACGCATTATCCTCATCATTTCAATTTGGTATCCCTATACCGATACATTGACATCAAGCTTTTTTTTTTTTTCATCAGGATTAGATTTCATAATATCCCTTGATTCAAGCTCATCACCCATTCACAAGATTATCATTTACCCAACATAGATTTCATCGTATCCAACATCATTCTAATAGTATTTAAACATTCAACAATTTCACTTTCTCACAATATGCCGCATCATATACATCATCCTCAATAAAATTTAAACATTTGTAAAATTTACATTCACATAATAGATCACATTACATGCATTATCATCAACAACATTTTAAAGATTCATTACAGTTCATAAGTTTAAAGTTTATGTGTATCACTTAATAGTTTCATTGTGACTAGGAAATAAAGTGTATAGGCCTCAGGTAATCCTGGCTGTCTAAGCCAAAAGGTGGGGTTACATACACCCCACCTTCGAGAAACATGTTCTCGAGGTGGTCAAAATAGTGAGGGGTAGTCTCGCCGTAGTGTCTCGGTGTCCTCCCAAGTAGAAAATCCTGGACTATACTTGTCCCACTGGACCTTAACTTGATCTACTAGACGGTTTCTGAGATGTCGGACTCTATGGTCCAGTATGCGTAATGGTTCTACCGTGAGGGTTCCCATGTCCAATACCTGCAATTCTTTCCAATTTAGTTTATGTGATTCATCAGCAACATAATGACGTAAAACAGATACATGAAGTACATTATGAGTTTTATGCAAGTGGGGTGGCAGTACGAGACGATAGGCAACGGGTCCAATTTTCTCTTGGACCCTAAATTGCCCTATAAACCGAGGTGACAACTTTGTCCCCTTCCCGAACCGTATGTTACTCTTATTAGGCCTGATACGAAAGAAAACTTGGTCCCCCACTTCATAATTTTTGTTGGTCCTGTGTGCATCCGCATAACTTTTCTGTCTATCCTGTGCTTCCTTGAGTCTCTGCCTGATCTGAATCACCTGTTCCTCCATTTCCTGAATCAATTCTAGCCCAACTGTTACTCGGTCTTCTAGTCTATCCCAACTCAATGGTGTTCTGCATGGCCTCCCATACAAAGCTTCGTAGGGTGGCATTCCGATGGAACTATGATAACTGTTATTGTAGGCAAACTCTACCAAAGGTAAGTACTTCTCCCACTGGGTTTGATTATCCATTACATACATCCTAAGCATGTCTTCCATAACTTGATTTACTCTCTTAGTTTTCCCATCTTTTTCGGGATGGTAAGTTGTGCTTAAGTTCAACTGAGTCCCCAACGGTGACTGTAAACTTGTCTAGAATCTAGTAGTGAATCTAGAGTCCCTATCTGAAATAATATTCTTTGGTATCCCATGCAAACAGATAACCTTTCTTATGAACACTCGTGCCACATCAGTGACATCGTAGGTGTCTCTAACTGGAATGAAATGAGCAATCTTGGTTAACTTATCCACTATCACAAGAATGGCATTGTGTCTATGATATGTGAGCGGAAACCCTACAACAAAATCCATTGAGATGACTTCCCACTTGGACATAGAGACATCATGTGGTTGTAGGAGGCTTGCCGGGTGATGGTGATCAGCCTTCACTTGTTGACACTCTAGGCATCTGGCGACGAAACGGACTACATCGCGCTTCATACCTACCCAAAAGAAGAGTTTCTTCATCTCCGCATACATCTTCTTCACACCCGGATGTGCGCAATAAAGTGCTTTATGGGCTTCCTTCAGTATGATGCTTCGAATATCCCCATTCTCCGGGATGTACATCCTTCCTCGATATCTCAACAATCCATCTGTTTCTAGATTATATCCTTCATACTTTGGGTCTATCCGCCTCCCTCTCTGGAGGTTTGAAGTAACCTTTAAATACCAACTGTCTCCTAGTAGTTGTGTCAACACATGTTCCCTCAGACTGACCTTTAAGGGTACCAAGGAGAAGATACGCGGTCTCCTACTCAAGGCATCTGCGACCACATTTTCCTTTCCCTTTATGTACGAAATATCAAAATCATACTCACTCATAAACTCACTCCATCGCCTTTGCCTGGCATTCAGATCTCTTTGAGTGAAGAGATGTTTTAAACTTTGATGGTCTGTATTGAGCTCCAAGTTTCGTCCCACAGGATAGTGCCTCCAAAGTTTCAGAGCTAGCATTACAGCTTCCAACTCTAAATCATGAGTCGCGTATAACTCTTCATGCTTCTTCAACTTTCTTGACGCATAAGCTATCACTCCTCCATCCTACATTAGCACGCCCCCCAACCCTTGTTTCGAGGCATCCATGCAGAGCATAAAGTCCTTTTCCATATCTGGCACTCATAGAATTGGTGCACTAGTTAGTAACCTCTTAAGCTCAATGAATGCACTATCACATTCTTCTGTCCATTCATACCTGAACCCCTTGCGTTGCAAAGTGGTGATGGGTTTCGCTATTTTTGAGAATCCTTCCACAAATCTCCGATAATAACCCGCTAGCCCCATGAAGCTTCTCNCGGCACTGGCCATTCCAGAATGGCCTTTACCTTTTATGGGTCCACCGAGATTCCTTCGCTAGAAATGATATGACCTAAATAGTGGATCTCTTTCTAGAAGAAGGAGAACTTCGACAACTTCCCATAAAATTTGTTCTCCCTAAGGCAAGACAACACTATTCACAACTGTTCCTCGTGTTCTCTTTCATTCTTGGAATAGATGAGAATGTCATCTAGAAAAACTTGTACAAATCGATCTAACTATTTCCGGAATATGCCGTTGATGAGGCTCATGAATACTGCTGGCGCATTAGTCAATACGAAAGGTACTACAACAAACTCATAATGTCCAAACCGAGTTTGAAAGGTAGTTTTTGGGATATCACTTTCCTTAATCCTTAACTGATGATACCCAGATCACAAATTGATCTTTGAGAATACTGCTGCTCCCTTCATCTGATTGAAGAGGTCATCTATTCACGGAATTGGGTACCTATTCTTCACTATAGCATGGTTCAAGTCCATGTAGTCTATACACAGTCGTAAGGATCCGTCCTTCTTCTTTACAAAAACTACCGGTGTGCCCCAAGGTGAGACACTGGGCCTTACTAGCTCCAAGCCCAATAACTCCTTCAACTGCATTTGCAATTCACAAAGTTTCGGCACCGTCATCCGATACAGAGTCTTGGATATTGGTTATGCACCAGGTTTTAGCTCAATGGTAAAATCAAGCTCCCTCTCAGGAGGTAACCCTAGTAACTTGTTCGGAAAAACATCCTGAAATTCTGACAAAACCGGGTACTAATCCAATGAGGGTCCCTTCCTTTCTTTCACTGCCTCCACTACATAAAGTCGACACCCTTGTCTCAAGCATCACTTGACCTTCATAGTTGATATAAAGCGTAATGACACTTTTCTCTGTACACCTTGGATCTCTACTGGTCTTCCTTCATCATCGACACAAAGCACCTTCTTTGCAAAACAATCTACCAAAGCTCGATGAGCTGCTAACCAATCCATTCCAATGATTAGGTCATACGCCCCAAGAGCAGTGACGTATACCTTCAACCTGGTAGTGTACACTCCTAGGTCTACTATACAATTATCGACACTAGGTCCTACAACTTTTTTGTCCCCCGAAGCCATCTCGACTTGTTTAAAGTCATTGTGCTCATAGGCTGCCAACCCACTCTTTTCTAATGCAGATGGTGAAATGAAACTATCTGTCGCACCAGAATCAAACAAAATCTTAAGATTGATATCATTTAGCGTACCTGATGACTCCACCACGGTGGATTGATGTTTGGCCTGGTGGTTATTAACCACTGCGTAAATCTGATGGTTGCTACTTGACCTCCCCATTGGTGCCTTTCCTTCTCTATGCACAAACCTTGATTGTAACTCTGGACAGTCTCGTTCGTAATGGGGTCCTTCGCATCTCCAACAGGTAGTACGAGATTGAACCGGTGCACTGTTATGTGACTGATTCCTAAATGAGTTCCTTCCCCTAGAACCCCTGACCCTACTAGCTGTTCCCCGAGATGGTTGTGGACCTGTCTGCACCGTTGGCGATGAATGAGATGCTGCACTAGCTGCCATTGAAATCCCTGTAGCTACTGTCCTTGGCACGACTCTATTACCATAAGGTGGTGGCCTTGAGCCCCCTCCCCTAGGAAATGTCCTCGGTGTCTTTCCTACGAATCCAGGGCGATGCGGAAATGTCGATCTTGTACCCCCTGTTAAGTTCATGTGTTCTTCTGCGTAATGCACATTTTCTACCACCTCCGCTACTGAAGACGGTTTCCACATCCGCACCATAGCTCTTATCTTTGGGTTCAATCCATAAACGAAGCGCTCTGCCTGTCGTTGGTAATTGTCCATATACGAAACATACTTGACCAGTTCCATAAACCTGATATGATATTCTTCTACAGTCCTGTTCCCTTGTACTAAGGCATGAAATTCCCCTATCTGTTGTTCCTCGTAGTAGGCTAGTAGATATTTCCTTCGGAACCTCTCCTCGAAAAGTTCCCAAGATACTGTGTCTGGGGTAAGGTGTAGTTGTCTTTCCAAGTTTCCCCACCAGTTCAAGGCGCTGTCTCTTAACTGGAAAATTGTGATCTTGGCCTTTGAATTGGATGCATAGTCCCTTAAGGAAAAACACCTTGTCATGCCTTCCAACCATGCTTCCGCGCGTTCACTGGTGCGACCTCCGACAAACTCCGGAAGTTTGATTTTCTGCAACTCTCGCATGATGTCTTCAGGTGGAAATTCTCCCCTTGAAATCCTTGATGCTTCTAGATTACCCGTTCTAGACGGTGGGAGTTCCACTTCAGTCCTTGCTGGTTGGCGCCCCTTTAAAGTCTCGTTAATGGCTTCCAACGAGCGCAGTATGAGGGCTAGTTTGGGCGATGGTGGTGGTGGTGCTGGTGGGGTTGGTGGTGATGGTGGCGATGGTGGTGTTGGTGGTGTTGGTGGTTCCCGTGACGACGCTCCCCTACCTCGACCCCTTCGAGTCCTGACCATCTTGTATGACTTAACCTGCATCACCCCAAAGTTATCAGGGTGAGTTCGAGGACATTTCAAAGTGGTGCTACTTAAACTTAGAAACAGGGTTAGGCGTAAGTTTTCTTTACTTGTCTGTAAACAGACATTACTCCATCAGGGGATTGGCTAGGTTTGGGTTAGGATTAAGCGTCTAAGCTTGGTTAACATCGAATTTTAAGGTAGGTTAACCTTACACTTAAATAAAATAACTAATTTATACTAAATTAAATTTGGGCTAAATTAGTGTAATACGGGAAATCGGACCTCGCGTGATCACGAGTCCTACAGCCACCGAATCGAGTCTCTCAAATCCCCGACCCCGATGAATATTTTCCAAGCTTTCCTGCTCCTGTCGGAAATTTCCCATCGGGAAATCGGTACTTACGAGGTCGTGAATCACTCACCTCAAGGATCCCTGATTCCCGATAACCTATCAGTCAACATTGACCTTATCCCAATTTATTGGAACTTTGGCTCTCTCACGGTTTTGCTACTCGCGACTCCTAGCACTCGGTTCTCCAATTCCCGAGTCCCGAGGTGCCGAGACGCCGATACTCTCCTGTCGCTCTTTCGAAACCTCACACCCTCATGACTTGAGACCCCCAATATTTGGGCTTTCACCCTGCGAGCTCCCAAGTTCGTGAGATCTCCAATCTTTGCCACCTGTCTTCCACTCGTTCTTGTGGTCCCACATGCTAACCGATGGTTATCATGATATCGCTTCTCGCGACCTTGCAACTTTTGGTGCAATTCCTTGCTTCTCCAACTCACGAACCTCCGAGTTCGCGAATAATTTTAACTATAGAAAAATAATTAAACGTTCACACCAGGATTCCACGTCCTAATCTGGCTCCCTCAAGCTCCCTCATATCTAACCCCCAAATTCTACGCCTGTCAGCTCTTCGAATCTTTACGCATCCTTCTCATTCACTGAGACCCTCCTTGTGTCATTCTTTCTCCTCCACAGATCTACCTTTGCTCTGTTAAGAGATTTCCTGGATTTCCCTTGCTATGGCTCACATCCTCACCGTTGTTCTAAGCACTTCGCTAGCGTTGGTTATTGTTGTATCCACTCCAGTTCATTTTTCAGAAACATAGTATATTGATGTGGTCACTGATAAGGTCCAGGACTCGGAGTCCAGTCTCTTTGAAATGTTGGGAACCAATCCCTTGTCTGTATACTTTGCGGAGTTCTCCCTCAGGTATGGTAAAAGGTACGGTTCAGTCCGCCAGCTTGTCCACAGTCCTAGTACCTTCATGAAGAACGCGGGGTTAATCGAATCAAGAAATTACATAACCCTTCCTTATACTGTGGTAATGAGTGGTAATTTCCTATATATTTTTTTGCAGTGCGAAATAGAATGATTTGCTTGTAATTCCAGCTCTGTATGGATTTTGGTGTTCTACCTTCGGTTTTTTTTTTTTTTTTTAATTCATTCATCTGTGTATACCTGTTATTATATGTGTAAATATACATATATAGTTTTATGGGTATACAGGATCATTCAATTTCATCAAATGAGACTAAGCAGCTCTTTGGATTTCCTCCGGAAATCATTGGGCAATATCTGACCCCCAGGTCTTTCCCATTTCTTCACGGCCTCTGCTCGGGACCATGCCCAAATTTCCCCCTAGGAATTATGTTTATCGGTCTTCGGGGTTTCATAATCCCCAATGTCGACAATTTCTGTTCCTTCAAACTCCTGATTGTCGATTCACCGATACAGAACCTTATGTGCTAGCCCCCCCAGGCTAGACATCCCTCTCATATGACCGTCATTCCATGTGACTCCAGCCCTATCCTGCATCGGAGTTTCGGGGTTTCAAATGTCGAACCTCACAAGTCCTTAGGACTCGCGATTCTCCGATCCCCGATGTGCTCCTAGCGCATTAGCCCTCCAAGCTATGCCCGTGGTCCACACGGCCTCTCCTTGTGACCGCAGTCTTATCCCTTATCGAGATTTCGGATATCGCAATATCGAATTGCATGAACCCCGTGTCTACGAGATTCCCGATATACCGATACCCGATCCGCCTCTTCCTTGTGCTTTCGCCCCTTTTTGGCTATGTTCTGGGCCCATGCGACCCTTTTCCATGTGACCACCATCATATTCTCTGTCGGGATTTGGGGTTTCCCGTAACAAAGGATCGATGTAACTTGAATAAGAAAACCTCGATCTCCGATTCCACGATGCGATTAAGTCTTAATCAAACATTCATTAATTAATTCTTTTAATGAAGGGTTAAGAGTTAAGTTAATTACGTCGGGCTTTCGGGGTTCGCGATTTCATAGTGTATGGACACCTTGTCCATGTAACTCGTGATATCCCGATTCGCGATGAAATCTGCCACCTGTCCACTGCTGACCCTTCCGTGGGCCCCATTGTACTTTGACCCATCGGGAAATCGTGTTTCGTGATTTCATAGTGCATGGATACTTTGTCCACGAGATCCACGATTTCCCGATCCGCGATGGCCCGATGGACGACCTCCTGTCGGGACTTCTCCCGATGGCTCCGATCACTGCCATGCGTCCCAAGAACGGGCGGTCCTGATCGCTTCTCGTTGTTTCGGGGTTTTCGATACCAATGTGCCTATGTCCATGGAATTCTTGATTCCGCGATCCCCGACTTTCTTCGGATCTGCGACATGTGTCCTAAATGGATGGACGGTCCAGGTTAAGCCTCAGAATTTTCCCAAACGCCAACCCAAAAGATCTTATAGATGTGAGTCCCGATGGCTCAAACGTCGATGGTTGCCACCTGTCCCAATCAGATGGACAGCTCTGATTGTATCAGGGTTTTCACCACAGATTCCCTGACCTCTTGCTCACAGAACCCCCGATTTTCCGACTCTCTTCAGATCTCCGCCACGTGTCTCACCCTGATGGACGACCCAGATTTGATCTCGCTAGTTCGAGACTTAAAATGTCCCGACTTCCTTGACCTCGTGAATCCCGATTTCGCGAACGCCGATATCCCGATGCCTTCACACATCTCGTCGGGATTTCTCCTCCTGTATCCCTTGAGAACTTAACTCCCTCGCAACTCCTTGTAGATCCGACGATTGTTGGGTATCCGCCCGAGATCTGACGGTTTAGATCCGTTCTCCTGCATAATAGACATCTCTCCTTTGGGATAATCGATTAGTTGCATAAAACATTACGTAGTATTAAAATTGCTTTCTTGGCAAGGTTAAAATTTGTATGGGTCTATAGTTCCTGAGATTCTTCATTATTTAAAATTTCATTGAGGCTAATACAGGCAACTAGTTTACACTGTTCCCATGCAATACAAGTCTTCTAAATTTCCTTTTTCCAACTGCGCATTGGTAGTTCCTCATTTAGGTAAGTTCGAGGTGAAGTAGGCCTTTTCAAGGTCTTGCGAATATCCTCTTGCATTTTATTTAGTGTAGTTCGTGTAATTATTGAATCTTACCAGCTTCAAGCCTTAGACAAAAGTTTCCCTCGACATTTCCATCGATTTCAGGTGTCTATTTTACCCGAAACTTCATTGACAAATATTGCTCAAATAAAATTAAGTTATCACTTCTCTTTTTCGTGCTTAATAGCTTTATCCGACTGCTTTAATATTAGCCATTTTGTGGGAAGTGATCCTTCAAACTATCTGGTTTGCTGTCACTTATTTTAAAGGGCGTTCCTTTAAATATTCAGACTAAGGCTGTATTCTCCATTTATGATCCAGTAAAAGGGTATTACCTAAAACGGTTGCTTGTGATATATGTGACACCATTTGCTTGGATAATGGAGGGATACTGCCCGAGTATATTTTCTAATACTGTATCAGTCATATTGGGTCAAACTGAACATGTTTTGTTTGTATTTTAAGCGTGGATGGAGTTAACACTTGAGGTTTTGGCCCTCAGGCCCAGATTTCGATCTAAGACGCTCTGATACCATATGTAACAACCAAATATTTCTAAACATCATTTTAATTTCATAAGCAATTTATTTAATGAACTGAGCTAATAACTTCATAACATAACAACAATCTTCATAATAGAAACTTCAGTAACTTAAATTTATCAATGAATAATGCTTTTCTGGTAGAATGAAATAAATTCATAACTTAACAAATACTTGGTTCTGATGCTAATTTATGTTGCCTTGCTACCTTGCTATTTCCTTCCTTCTGCCTGATACACAGATCAACCCTACCACAAACAAAGAATAACTGCCCAAACCTATTGTCCTCCCTGCCAACTAGGAAAAATACCTAGCTCTAGGATATCTATGGATATCCTGGCCCCCGTGCCCAAAACCTCTAGCAACTCAGTGCCTCAACTGATCAAAAGCCACAGTTTGAAACTCTCTTCTCACAGCAAATCTCATGGTCCTCATAATCCATCCTCCGTCGAATGATGCCCCTCACGTCAACCTTCCTTCCTCCGTTATCCTTCCTTCATCGACTCCTCATTTACTCCCTTACCTCCCCTCGTCCTCCATCCCTGATCCCTTGATCCGAAATCGGATTCAGAAGGCTGTCAGGGCATGAAAAATGCTCAAAAATGAAAGTGCTCGGAATCCGACGAAACCAACACCATTGCGTCCGGCTCGTCTTCCTGATTCGGGTGGTATAATTTTTATCGCAAACGGAGTCCGTATGAAGAAGATATCACATTCTGTCCGCCTAGACAAACAGGCAAAATTTTGGGATGCTGACTGTACCTGTCCGTACAGTCCGTACAGGACACGTGTCAGTCCGTAAAGGACACATGGCATGTTCGTACAGGTGACATGTGGCAGTATCAGGAGATGACACGTGGCGGCGTCCGTACAGGACACGTGGCAGTCTCAGGCAGTGACACGTGTCAGGCAGTTTTGGCTTTTTGAACGTACGGTTGGACCAATCCCGAGGTGACACGTGTCACCACTGGGAGGGTGACACGTGGAACGGGATGACATCAGCATCATACGTGGCGGATGACGTCAGCATAGTACGGCAAGTGACGTGGCGGTGACGCGTGGCAGTGACGTGGGCGAGTCAGCGATGGACACGTGGCATCTTCTGGTTGGATGGCGTGAACGAATCATCGGCCGACACGTGGCATACATCGATTGGATGTAAGGGTGCCACGTGGCCCAATCACGGGCTGCCACGTGGCACCCCAGGTTTTGCCAATATGGCCTATGTCAAAAAATTTTGTGTGGTCCGGGATTGAACCCGCGACCTCCCCCTCCGGTTACGACTTCACAAGCACCGACGGACCATCAGACCACTGGTTACAAGTTGCAATGTAAATGGAATAATTTGCATTTAAACTGGGTCGTTGGTATGGTTGGGGCGCGATCGGGCTGGAGCCTAGCCCCAGCCCTTGGTCGCGTGCGGTGTGATATAACCGTTGTGTTGATATAGAGCACGGGTTATGTGTATTGCGCGCAGATTATATATGTGTTTAAACCACGGTTTTTGCGCCATATGACCACCTATTTGTGCGGGGGGGGCTTTAAACGTATAGCCCGTGGTTCTTTCAATATGCCATGTGACCATATAGAAGGGGGCGCGCCCAGGTTAAGGGGGCTTAAGCCCGTTTTCAAACTACCATATAGTTACAAGTGGGTTTTTCAACCACTTTGTGTAATTTTAATGTAATTAACTCCTTTTTAATGTAATTGGGGGTTATTGGGTTTTTTTAGAGCCTAATTCTTGGGAGGAAGTTGGAGATTGAAAC
>ML783081.1:551134-571004 GCA_009831015.1 Picea engelmannii | reverse complement strand
GTTTTGGTGAATTCGAAAAACACACAAAAGGTGTAGGTTTGAGAATATTAACTAAGATGGGTTATGAAAAAGGAAAGGGCCTTGGACGTCAAGGTCAAGGCATTGTAAATCCCATTGAGGTTGAGGAAAGGCCTCGATACTTAAGATTGGGATATGAAAGAGGGGACCTTGGAGAGTCTTCCAAGATGGGTTCCAAATCTTCGGAAGCAAGTAATGCTTCAAATGGCCAACTTAAGACATTGCAAGAACACTTCACGAAAGGAAATGGCGCATCACTTCAGGATTGCAGTAGTGAATGCAAGTCGTCTCCAAAGAAAGGTGAAGATCAGCATGGAAGGTATAATGGTCATGTTTTTGTTAATTCTCCTTTTGATTATAACAAGCATAATCAAATAAACCGGAACTTGTGGAAACTTTATCCATGTTCTTATTGTCTTTCACCTAAGCATTGTGTTGCCAAGTGTTGGAAGAGACAAACTTTGTACAGGAAACCTATGTCGTCCAAGAAGGAAACACGACGTAAAGGCTCAAGTCCACAACGGAAGAAGGAGAAGGTTAAGCAGGTCTGGATGCCGAAAACTCGTTGTACGTTTTGCAGCAAGAGTGGACATCAAAAGGCTAGCTGTTGGAAGCTTAATCCGGAGCTTCATCCAAAGAAGGGCAAGAGGATTTTGCATACACCCACGAAGGAGGAAGGATTGCCAGCGAAGCAAGAAGAATACCGTGAAGGAAAGAAAGCAGTCACTTGGTTCTGCCAGAAGTGGATGTCTCAACTTCATTGTGTTTTGCTTCCCCTGATGTAATCATCTTTCAGAGACAAAGAGCAAGCTGGGTGTCCTATCCCGAGCTTGTCAAGTGGTCTGTAACCTTTTGGGGACCAAAAGGTCTTATTGTTGGGAGGTGTGATCCGAAATCGGATTCAGAAGGCTGTCACGGCATGAAAAATGCTCAAAAATGAAAGTGCTCGGAATCCGAAAAAACCAACACCATTGCATCCGGCTCGTCTTCCTGATTCCGGTGGTATAATTTTTATCGCAAACGGAGTCCGTATGAAGAAGATATCACATTCTGTCCGCCGAGCCAAACAGGCAAAATTTTGGGATGCTGACTGTACCTGTCCGTACAGTCCGTACAGGACACGTGGCACGTTCATACAGGTGACATGTGGCAGTCTCAGGAGATGACACGTGGCGGCATCCATACAGGACACGTGGCAGTCTCAAGCAGTGACACGTGTCAGGCAGTTTTGGCTTTTTGAACGTACGGTTGGACCAATCCCGAGGTGACACGTGTCACCACTGGGAGGGTGACACGTGGCACGGGATGACATCAGCATCATACGTGGCAGATGACGTCAGCATAGTACGGCAAGTGGCGTGGCGGCGACGCGTGGCAGTGACGTGGGCGAGTCAGCGATGGACACGTGGCATCTTCTGGTTGGATGGCGTGAACGAATCATCGGCCGACACATGTCATACATCGATTGGATGTAAGGGTGCCACGTGGCCCAATCACGGGCTGCCACGTGGCACCCTGGGTTTTGCCAATATGGCCTATGTCAAAAAAATTCGTGTGGTCCGGGATTGAACCCGCGACCTCCCCCTCCGGTTACGACTTCACAAGCACCGACGGACCATCGGACCACTGGTTACAAGTTGCAATGTAAATGGAATAATTTGCATTTAAACTGGGTCGTTGGTATGGTTGGGGCACGACCGGGCTGGAGCCTAGCCCCAGCCCTTGGTCGCGTGCAGTGCGATATAACCGTTGTGTTGATATAGAGCACGGGTTATGGGTATTGCGCGCAGATTATATATGTGTTTAAACCACGGTTTTTGCGCCATATGACCACCTATTTGTGCGGGGGGGGCTTTAAACGTATAGCCCGTGGTTCTTTCAATATGCCATGTGACCATATAGAAGGGGGCACGCCCAGTTTAAGGGGGCTTAAGCTCGTTTTCAAACTACCATATAGTTACAAGTGGGTTTTTCAACCACTTTGTGTAATTTTAATGTAATTAACTCCTTTTTAATGTAATTGGGGGTTATTGGGTTTTTTTAGAGCCTAATTCTTGGGAGGAAGTTGGAGATTGAAACCAACTTTCCCAACTATTTAACCAAGGCTATGTTGAGGCCATTTGGGGGATCTTTGGAGAGATTTTAGACGGTTTTGGAGAGCAGAGATGCTGAGGCAAAGCCAGGTCTAAGCCAGTTTGAGGCAAGGAAGCTGTTGAGGTAGAGATGTTGTCGGACGATTTCTGAGAGTTCGGTATATCCGTTTCAGGTGTCGTAAGTTGTGCAAGATTCTAGAGATCATGGCGAACAAGACCAGATCAGTCTAGAAGCCAATCGGCAATTGTAAAGATGTATTAATAAACTTTCAAAAAGAAATCAAGAAGCCTCCCTCACAGAGAAAAGGCCCGGAGACGTAGGCAAAGTTGCCGAACTCCGTTATCAAATTTGTGCCTTATGGTTTTCTTTTCATTGCATTTCAGATTTTCTTATATGTCTATGGCTGTATAATGCGTTTTCTTTTATCGTTCTTCGTTAAAGTTTCCTAATGGTTAATTAATGCATGTGAATAAAACTCAACCATAGTCATTCGAAAAATCCTGACGGATCATCCCTCCTTTAATGTTTTATCTTCTTAGGATTCATAGGCTCTCCCTCTCTGCATACACAACCATTTTATAACATTTTTCATTGATCTTTTAAATTTATTTCTCAGGTCATTAAATGTGATCTGTAGTTAAATTGTTACTTAGTTAACCACAATTATTTTCTTTAATTAATTTTACTTTATAATCTTTAAATATTTATTCAACTAGGGTCGTTACACGGACCGTATGAAGTAGTATCTGAACTGTATATTCTTAGTCTTTGAATGGAAGGATGATTTCTTTGCAAGATGAATTGCACTCTCACTCTCACAGTACAACCTACTATTCTCCTCCGTTACCAATTCCTCCATAAACCTTTGTAACCAAATCATCTCTTTACTAGCCTCTGTAGCAACAACATACTTAGCCTCTGTTGTTTAAAGTGAAACAACCTTTTGCAGTTTCGAAATCCAACTTACTGTTGTTCCACCTATAGTAAAAACATACCTTCTAGTGCTCCTCCTGCTGTCTTTATCACCTGCCATATATGAATCAACGCATCCCTATAGAAAAGTGTTTGAACCTCCAAAACACAATGCATGAGTAGTAGTACCTCTCAAATACCTGAGAATCCACTTTAATACCTCCCAATGTTCTTTACCAAGATTGTTCATATACCTGCTCAAAGCTCCCACTGCATGTGCAATATCTGGTCTTATGGAAACCATTGCATACGTCAAACTGCCAACTGCTTATGAATAAGGGATATTGGACATGTAGTCTATCTCCTCCTGTGTCTTGGGACACATTTCCTTAGTTAATTTGAAATGGATGCCCAAAGGTGTACTAATTGGTTTTTCATTCTTCATTCTAAACCTCTCCAACACCTTCTCTGTGTACTGACCCTGAGACAATGTCAATTTGCGATTTTTTCTATCTCTTATTATTCTCATGCCAAGGATTTTCTTTGCAGCACCCAAATCCTTCATCGCAAATGAATTGGATAATTTCTTCTTGAGCATATTAGACCCTGAAACAAGCATCTCATCTACATACAATAGCAAGATAATATAGCTTCCATTTTCTATCCTTTTAAAATAAACACAGTCATCAGAATGACATCTACTATAACCCTGTTCTGTCATAAACCTCTCAAACATCAAATACCACTACCTTGGAGCTTGATTTAGGCCATACAACCTCTTATTCAACCTGCATACCAAATTATCCTTCTGTTTGACCTCATACCCCTGTGGTTGCTACATATAAATCTCTTCCTCTAAATCCCCATGGAGAAAAGATACTTTTACATCTAATTGTTCAAGATTCAAATATTCTACTACCATAAGACTTAAAATAGTCCTAATTGAAGTCATTTTAACAATAGGAGAAAATATTTCATCAAAATCTATACCTTTCTTTTGTGCAAACGCATTTAAAACAAGTCTATCCTTGTACTGTTTTTCTCCTCCATCTTCTTCCCTCAACTTGTAAACCCATTTATTCTACAATGCTCTTTTTTATTGCAAGCAATTAAACCAAGTCCCAAGTCTGGTTATTTGCCAAGGAATCCATTTCCTCTTTCATGCCTTGCTCCCACTTCTTTTTGGTGTCTACTTGCATTGCCTCTTCATAACATTATGGTTCACCATAATCAATCAACAATAAATAATACAATGAATGAGAGTATTGTTCAGGGGGTATACTTAACCTGGTAGATATTCTAACAACACTTGCACGTGTTTTAGGTACCTGTTGCTCCTGTTGTTGTACATTTTGATTTTCAAGTTCCTTTGGAATTTCTTTTTCAGTGATCTCATCAAGAACTGTGTATTTTTGTTTTTTTTCTTCCTGTTTCTTTCCCTACAACTGGTCTTTGTAAATGACCTTCTCATTGAGTATGACATCTCTACTCCTAATGATTTTGTTATTTTCATAATCCCATAATCGATAATCAAAATCATTAACACCGTATCCAATAAATGTACACTTATTGGATTTAGACTCAAGATTTGTTCTATTTTCTTTATCAATATGGAAAAATGCTTCACAACCGAAAGTTTTCAAAAAAGAATAGTTTACCTTTTTCCCTATCCATTCCTCCTCTGGAATTCTACCATCGAAAGAGCTTGAAGGTCCTTTTTTTTATTAAGAAAACAACAGTATCTACAACATCTGCCCAGAATTGTAAGGGAAAACCAGCATGCAATCTCATACTCCTTGCACGCTCCATGATTGTCCTATTCATCCTTTTTGACACACCATTTTTTTGTGGTGTTATAGGAATTGTCTTCTCTCTATGAATCTCATGGTATGAATAGTATTCATCAAACTCCTTGCTGCAATATTCAACTCCATTATCTGATCCGGGACACTTCAAACTTTTTCCTCTCTCATTCTCAACTAAAGATTTTCATTTCTTAAAAGTATCAAAAACATCAGATTTTTGTCGAATGCAATAAACCCAAGTTTTTCTAGTTTCATCATAAATAAAAGTAACATAATAATGAGATCCACCAAGAGTTGATACCTGAGTTGGTCCCCATACATCTATATGCACAAGCTCTAACCTTTCATTCTTTTTTTCTTTTCTGACTCTGAGAAATTTGACTCTCCTTTGTTTCCCATAAACACAATGCTCACATAAGTCCAAATCAATTTGTTTAAGATCTGATAGCAAATTTATTTTGTGAAGTATCTGCATACCCTTCTCACTCATGTGTCCTAGCCTATGATGCCATAGTGTTGTATCCACTCCTCTAGAAGCTAAAGAGATAGAAGAGTCATTATTACCAGTCCATAAATACAATGTACCTACCTTCTCTCCTTTTTCTATCACCAATGATCCTTTGATGACCTTCCATGTATTATATGTAAATATGGATACACAACCTTCACTTGCCAACTGCCCTCTTGAAATTATATTTTTCCTTAAATCCAAAACATGTCTTAAATCTTTCAACAACCACTGGTTTCCATTGCATTGTTTTATTTTTACCTTTCCCATTCCAACAATTTTGCATGGTGCATCATCACCCAAATGAACCTGTCCAAAATCACCTTGAACATAATATATAAAATGTTTCCTATGGGGTGTGGAATGAAATGAAGCCCCTGAATCTACTACCCAAAACTCAAAAATATTATCTACAGAAAGAATCAAAGCATCTTGTAACACACCACCTGTTACATTTGCTTCCTGATTTCTCTCATGTTGTCCATCTCTTTGTTTCTTTAGAGCTCTTCAGTATTTCTTCAGATGTCCTTTTTTCCAACAATTCTAGCACTCTATCTTTCCAATTCTATATTTGGATCTGCCTTTCCTAGAATTCCCATGGTTCCCTAAGCCCTTTCCTCTATCCTTTTGTCTTCCCCTATTCTCCATGTTCAACGCATTAGCTGATGTCTCACCTGTGCTTTTCCATCGCATTTCCTCATTAAGGATAACACCAACAATGTCATCAAATTTTAAAGTATTTGAGCCAGAGACAGAGTTACTTACAGTCGTTCCAGCTTTCTGGAAATGAGCACAAGATTAGAAGAGCCCTAACCTCATCATCAAAGTCCACTCTTATAGAAATTGGTTGATTAGCAACTGTATTAAATTCATTTAAATGATCTGCAACAGACCCACCTTCTAACATCTTCATATTAAATAATCTCTTCATTAGAAATACCTTATTGGATGTCGAGTGTTTTTCATATAGTTTATCCAACACATCCATCAGATCCTTCGTTGTCTTTTCTTTCAAAATATTGAAAGCCATTGACGCTACCAAGCTCACCCGTATCGTTCCTAGATCCTTTCTCTCAAGAATCTCCCATTTCTTTACAAAGAAATATTGTTCATGTAATGCCCATCCATTTTAAAACAATTGGATATTTTAGTTTTGGTTATTTATGTTGGGGTAGATTTTGAGAAAATTAATTACAATAATTTTTTATCAAAAAGAGTAAATATTTATTCCATGGGAGAGTGAAAATGGATAAAAACCATGGGAGTACATTGTGTCCATGAGGACAAGTGTAAACCTAATCCCAAAATTGTGGGATGTGAGGGAACAGGCTAATGAAAAGTTAGGCCAAAACAATTCCATAGGGTTAGGGATGAGGCTAACTTGGAAAAATACCTAGGAAAGTTATTAATACTCCTTGGTGAGAAAATGAAATAAAAATATATAGGAGGAGGGATTGATGAGTACTTTTCTGAGGAATATTTGAGTTTGATGGTTCTCATAGTCTGTATGACTCATTGTTCCCTTCGGTGGAAATAATTACAATTCTTATTGCTGCTTTCGTGTGCCATTCAATCATGTTTATACAATTTATAATTTTGGTTAACCCCCTTGCTTCTTGTGTTAATATAAAATACAAATCACTCTTATATTGTTCTAAATTAAAAATATCCTATGAAAAAGGTGAAACAAAGGTACCTGGAATTGAAAGACACATGATCCCTTTCTCTTGTTATTGGACATGGAGGTAAGGTAACCATCTATAATCTATACAAATATTTCAATTTTCTTTTCGATAGAGATAGGTGCATAGTGAATCTCTTCTCCATTAGAATATCCAAGAAACATTTGGGTGTTGGAGTTGACTCTACCCCAACAATAATGTCATATTGAATCTTATCTTCACCACTAAAAACGAAAAAAAATAGATTCAAACCCAACCATAATAAACCTTACTTCATTGCATAGATCCTACTTTATAGAAAAAACATTGCAAAATAACCTTTTAATCTATGATGCTTGTTTGATCCTTCTGATGACATTGAAAGGTTTAGTTTTGAACCTTTAGCATCTTTGTTTTATGGCACAAAGGTAATTTTATTTTAAGGATCTCTTGTTTCCTTCTACATAGGCCTTTAATATCATCTCATTACATCATGGACAAGTGAATGGTTGGTTTCAATGAAGAGAATATTGTTACTTTGCATATTGTACTTGTTTTCATCATATTTATTCTCAATCTCTCGCATGTTAATCAAATTCCTCAATTTAAAATCCATATCTAGAATGAGAGAATGTTTTATGTTTTCATTTTTTCTAAAGAGTTTGGTATATTATTTTCAATTCAATCCTAGCAAGAAACAAAATTTGTACATATCTTTGATAACATTTGTTTACAAAGAAACATTTTTCATGTAATGTCCCTCCATATTAAAACAATTGAATATTTTAATTTTGGTTATTTATGTTGGGGTAGGTTTTGAGAAAAATACTTACAATAAAATTTTATCAAAATGAGTAAATCTTTGCAAAAAGAGTAAATATTCATTCCATGCGAGAGTGAAAATGGATAAAAACCATGAGTGTAAATTGTGTTCATGAGGACAAGAGTAAACCTAATCCTAAATTTGTGGGATGTGAGGGAACAAGCTAATACAAATTTAGGCCAAGACAATTACCTAGGGTTAGGGATGGGGCTAACTTGGAAAAAGACCTCAGAAAGTTATTAGTGTCCCTTATTGAGAAAAGGAAAGAAAAATATAGAGGAACAATGATTGTTGAGTAATTTTCTGAGGAAGATTTGAGTTTGATGGTTCTCATAGTGTTTATGACTCATTGTTACCTTGGGTGGAAATAATAACAATTCTTATTGGGGCTTTTGGGTGTCATTCAATCATGTTTATACAATGTATAGTTTTGGTTAACCCCCTTGCTTCTTGTGTTAATAGAAAATACAAATCACTCTTATATTGTTATAAGTAAAAAATATGCTATGAAAAAGGTAAAATAAAGGTACCCAGAATTGAAGGGCACATCCTTCACAATGATCCCTTTCTCTCATTATTGGACATGGAGGTAACAATCTATGACCTGTACAAATATTTCAATTTTTGTTTTGATAGAGATAGGTGCAGAGTGAATCTCTTCTTCATTAGAATATCCAATAAAATTTTGGGTGTTGGATTTGACTCTACCCCAAAAATAATGTCATATTTAATCTTATATTCACCACTAAAAATGAAAAAAAAAATGCATTCAAACCCCACTATAATAAACCTTACTTTATTGCCTAGATCCTACTTTATAGAAAAAACCTTGCAACATAAATTTTTAACTTTTGTTGCTTCTTTGATACTTTTGATGAGATTGAAAGGTTTTCTTTTGAACCTTTTGCATGTTTGTTTTATGACCTAGAGGTAATTTTCTTTTAATGATCTCTTGTTTCCTTCTTCATAGCCCTCTAATATTATCTCACTACATCATGGAGAAGTGAATGGTGTGTTTGAATGAAGAGATATTATTCCTTTGTGTAATGTAGTTGTTTTCATCATATTCATGCTCAAGCTCTAGCATGTTAATCAAATTCCCCAACTTAAAATGCATAACTACAATGAGAGGATGTTTTATGTTTTCATTTTTTTTAAAGAGTTTGATATATTATTTTCAATTCCATGCTAGTAAGAAATAAAATTTGTACATATTTTTGATAACATTTGTTTACAAAGAAAAAATGTTCATGTAATGTCCCTCCATCTAAAAACAATTGAATGTTTTAATTTTGTTTATTTATGTTGGGGTAGCTTTTGAGAAAAATACTTACAATAAAATTTTATCAAAAAGAGTAAATCTTTGCAAAAAGAGTAAATATTTATTCCATGGGAGAGTGAAAATGCATAAACAAAACAATAGTATATCGTGTCCATGAGGACAAGAGTAAACCTAATACCAAAGTTGTGGGATGTGAGAGAACAAGCTAATACAAAGTTAGGCCAAGACAATTCCCTAGGGTTAGGGATGGGGCTAACTTGGAAAAATACGTAGGAAAGTTATTATTTCTCCTTGTTGAGAAAAGGAAAGAAAAATATAGAGAAGGAAGGATTGATAAGTACTTTTGTGAGGAAGATTTGAGTTTGATGGTTCTGATAGTGTTTATGACTAGTTGTTCCCTTAGCGGAAATAATTAGAATTCTTATTGGAGCTTTTTGGTGCCATTCAATCATGTTTATACAATGTATAGTTTTGGTTAACCCCGTTGATTCTTGTGTTGATAGAAATAGAAATCTCTCTTATATTGTTCTAAATAAAAAATATCCTATGAAAAAGGTTAAATAAACTTACCTAGAATTGAAGTACACATCTTTCAAAGTGATCTTGTTCTCTCCTTATTATACATGTAGGTAACCAACTATGACCTATACAAATATTTCAATTTTATTTTCGATAGAGATAGGTGGAAAGTGAATCTCTTCTCCATTAGAATATCCAAGAAAAGTTATGGTGTTGGAGTTGACTCTACCCCAACAATAATGTCATATTGAAGCTTATATTTACCACTAAAAATGAAAAAAAATATGGATTCAAACCACACTATAATAAACCTTACTTTATTTCATGGATCCTGCTTTATAGAAAAAACCTTCCAACATAACATTTTAGTCTATGATGCTTCTTTGTTCCTTGTGATGAGATTAAAAGGTTTTCTTTTGAACCTTTTGCATATTTTTTCTATGACCAATAACTAATTTTATTTCAAGGATCTATTGTTTCCTTCTACATAGGCCTCTAATATCATCTCACTACATCATGGAGAAGTGAATGGTTGATTTGAATGAAGAGAGGATCTTTTATGTTTTCATGTTTTCTAAAGAGTTTGATAAATTATTTTCAATTCAATTCTAGGAAGAAACAAATTTTGTACATATCTTTGATACCATTTGTTTAATTTTAAAACAATTGAATATTTTAATTTTGGTTATTTATGTTGGGGAAGTTTTTGAGAAAAATACCTACAATAAAATTTTGTCAAAAAGAGTAAATCTTTGTTCCATGGGAGAGTGATAATGGATAAAAACCAGGAGAGTAAATTGTGTCCATGAGGAAAAGTGTAAACCTAATCCCAAATTTCTTGGATATGAGGGAACAAGCTAATACAAAGACATGCCAATACAATTCCCTATATTTAGGGACGAGGCTAACTTGGAAAAAGACCTAGGCAAGTTATTAATGCTCCTTGGTGAGAAAATAAAAGAAAAATATAGAGGAGGAAGGATTGATGAGTACTTTTGTAAGGAAGATTTGAGATGGATGGTTCTAAAAAAGAGTCAATCTTTGATTACTCTAAAAAACGTTATTGAATTTTTTAGTCCCTATGGAATAGTCATTTACGCTTGTGAGTGACAAGGAGCAAGTGATATTGGTTGTTTCTAGTCTATGGTTGGGAGAAAATGGTTCCCTAATCAATTAATTTCTAGTCTTGAAATAAGACTCATAGACATCTCTTATGTTTTTGTTATATTTCTATAACTCTCAATTATTTTTAGTTCAGTGAGATCTTATTATTTGCTAAGTTGTAGTAAGTTGGTAATAATAAATATTGTGGAGTAAAACTAGAACTATGCATCCTTTATTTTATTCTACATCATTTAATTATAGAGAACAATAAAATATTAACTCAATACTTTTGTTAAAATAAGTTTGCATTTATCTCAGGAGAATGTGTTACAAGAAAAGATAGTAAGACTCATAAAATGTTTTAGAAATGACTCCATGCCTAGTTATAATTGTTTTTATTTTAATAATTTTGTTAAGGAAAGAATATTGGGTAAAACTAGAATTAACATCTATAGATCAATGAATCCATGCCCACTTATAATTTTTTTTATTTTAATAATTTTGTTAAATAAAAAGTAGATCAATGACTCGATGTCTAGTTAGAATTGTTTTTATTTTAATAATTTTGTTAAATAAAAAGTAGATCAATGACTCCATGCCTAGTTATAATTGTTTTTATTTTAATAAAATGTTTTACTTATACATAGCTATTTTTTGTTCTTACAAAATATGAATTTACGGAGAAAAATAAACATTGTTTAAATTTCATCAAAATTAATAAGTTATTGAAAAATATGTATACTTATCCAAACTAGAAAAGATGTTACAATAGTTACCATTATAGTGTCTATAAACCAGAAAACTATTTCTATTTATCCATAAATTTATATTATGAATGTCAAATGAAATATTTAGATTTTATAATAATTTATTTATATATAAAAATGTATATAAATAGCCATAAAAAATGACAAATAAAACATTTGAAAGAAGTTTAAACAAAAAATTCATGTGGCTAACATATATTCAAGTCATTGTTGATTAAGGTTGGTTGTCATTGATGTCAACCCTTGAAGAAATCCCTGTACCACAAAGGTTTGGGTAATGGACATAAGATTGTTTGATGTAAATATGAATCATTATTTTTTTGTCATGTTTGATAAGAAGTAAATATGGATGAACTCCAAAGTGGTACCCTTATGGTGAAATCTTTCATGGGAAGATGCTTTGCGGAGTAAGAGAACCCATGATTAATTGTGGAATAATGAGATGAAGGACAATGAATTTGTTAGGGAAACTATCCTAGATTGATAGTTCTTGTCATTCCATTTCCAGTGGTATTTAGAACATCACATAACTCCTCACGGTTAGAGAGTTTTGACCATGTGAAGATGGAGAACCCAGATTTGGGTGATGGACCCAAGTTTGTTTGATGGATAATGATATGATTTTTGATATATTTGAATTTAATACTATTCTACATGGATAATACATGTCATTCAATTTATGGTGGTATGTGTAATGTCAGATAACTCCTCATGGTTTTCGAGTTATGGCCTTACAAAGTTGGAGGACCCTCATGTCATCTAGAAGCCCCAAAAGGTCAAATTAGTCAAAGTGGTTTAAGAGATTTTAAAAGGTAAATAATAAAGTGAAGTGGTGAGTGTATTATAATTCAAAGTTAATACAAAATAAATCATTTCAATAATAAATTTAATGGAGAAATTACAAGTGGGTTAACCCTAAAATAAGGAAAGGAGGCAAAGTGACCTAGAAGATGTTTTTAAGGAAGCTACTTGGAGAGTATAAATAAGAGGCAAGGCTCTCTCATTTTAATTACACTTGAGAATACTGAATATCTATAGGTTTCTGAGGTAACCAAGGATATATAAGCCAAATTTCTAAGGGAAGTTGAAGAAACGAAGGATGAAATGCAAAGAAGGATAAATTGTTTTGATGGTGCTTTCTAAGATACAAATTCAGTGAGACCAAATGTGTTGGTTAGTGTACAATATTTAGTATTATGTGTAACAGTTTCATATCGATTCAAAAAATATTTCGTGCGAGGTACACTCTACAAGGTCACTCTCTAGAATAAGCCAACATTCAACAAGGTATGTCATTTTTTCTATAACTCCTTTTCTGAGAGGTTCCAAGTAGTGACACCTGGAGGAATTGCATAAAACATACTGAAGAACCTTGTGTACCAGTTTCAGATATTTATACATTACATTTACAAGGTTATGATTACTTCAAGTTAGGGTTGTTGACTAATCCAAAACTAGGCATGTGAGACTAAAGAAAAGTTTGATGAAAATGCTAGTCTCTTGTTGTTAAAGTTAAGGAAGGTTTCCAGGAATGTGATCATATACACCAGGTCTATTACATAGCTACAAATCATATTTGAATGATGAAATTTATGAGCGCTTTTGTTTGATGTGCATGTTGAGTACATGGTTGAGACAAGTAGTTGATGAGTTGGCACAACATGAGGTGTATAGTTTATGTTGTTGGGAAATATTGACGAGTAATAGTTGATGAGTAGTTTTCACATGATTGGTATGTACTTGGTACATGGTTGGATGCACTTGTTTATGGTACAGGTTGATTATAGGTTGTTTGGTACAAGTTTGTGCATGGTTGATGCACTTGTTTATGGTACAGGTTGATTACAAATTGAAGTACAGGTTGATGCATGGTTGATGCATGGTTCAAATTTTTTGGTACAGGTTTAGAGCACTATATCTCATAGTGATAGTGTGACAGTGGTTCCATTATTCTAATTCTACTTCAGGGCGATTGGACGGGACAATGACAGGTGGCTATAGCCACCTTCTGGTTGTAGCCAGATAACATAGGGGGTTGTAGCCTCCTTCTGGTTGTAGCGAGAGAATTGGGGAGTTGGATATTCCCTCAGGTTGTAGCCTGAGAAACTAGGGGGTTGGAGCCTCCTTCCAGTTGCAGCTGAAAAACAAAGGAAGTTGGTGCTTCCAATGAATGTAATTCTTCAATATATATAAGATAAAACATTTTGTAGTTTTCTCCCAATTTGGGTTTCCACGTAAAACACTAGTGAACTATGTATCTGTGTGATTGTTCATTTATTATTTCTCATTATTGGACAATAATTCTACATTGATATAACACTTGGATTATTTGGAGAAAAAACATTATAATTACACTATTACTTATTCACCCCCCCCGCGCCCTCTCAGTAATCCAACAATTGGTATCAGAGTAGGTTCCTTCAGAAATCAATTTAACCACTTAAAGGTATATCATGGAGAGTACCAAATCATATAAAAATGGAATGCCATAGTTTGATGGACAGAAGTATGTTTTCTGGAGCATAAGGATGCAGACATATATACAAGCACGGGGATTTGAAATTTGACAATCAATTGTAGATGGATACATAGTACTAGCAGTTCCACCAACAAATGACAAAGCAGTGAAACTTGGTCAGAGTAATTCGAAAGCCACAAATGCACTCTTGAATGGTCATAGTGAAACAATATTCACCAAAGTTTCACATTGTAAATCCGCCAAAGTGATTTGGGACAAGATTCGAAATATTTATGAAGGAGATACAAAAGTCAAAGAAGCAAAACTTCAAACTTATAGAGGTCAGTTTTAACAACTAAAAATGAGGGAAGATGAGAATAGTGCAACCTACTTCTTAAGAGTTGATGAAATAGTGAATGCAATCATAGGATTGGGAGAAGAAATCGAAGAATCTGTAATTTTTCAAAAGGTATTAAGATCCCTTCCTATGAGATTCAACCCTAATATATCAGCACTAGAAGAAAGAACATATCTAAACTCAATAAGCATGGATGAACTGCATGGAATATTCACAACATATGAAATGAGAACTGAACAGGAAAATCCAGATGTAAAAGAAGAATCCTTCAAAGCATCCAAAATATCAAAGGAAAAGAAAAGGAAACAAGAAGAATATAGCAACAATAGTGATGTCTCGAAAGATGATGAAGAAGTGGCCAACTTTGTCAAATGACTGAACAAGGGAGCCAACTGTAAGTATAGAGGTAAGCTTCCTTTAATTTGTTTTATTTGTGATGGTATTGGTCATTTTTCTAACAAATGTCCTCATAAGAAAAAGTGAAATGATGAAGGTTACTTAAAAGATAGACAAACATATAAAGGTAAAAGAACTACAAAGAAAGTTTTCAAGAAAATATTTTGCACCAAAGAAGAAATCTCATCATCAAATGAAGATGAAGTCAATGACAATGTAATAGGAAGAGTTATATTCATGGCAGTAGAAGACTCCGAAGAATAATATGAAGAAGCATATGAATAATAAATTGAAGAGGTAGAAGTTGACTTCCAAGAAGAATTAATGTGTTCCATAGAAGTTATCAGAATAGAAATGAAGAAAAACAAGAAACTACAAGCATAACTAGATAAGAAAGAAGACACTCAAGTACTAGAAAAAAGGATCACAAAATTGAAGGTTTGAATAGAAGAAGATAAAAGAATTGAAGAAGCACTCAAAGAAAAACTAGAATAAAAAGACAAGATCATTGGAAACTTGGAAGCAGAGATTGTCACACTAAGAAAGGATATTCAAAATAAAAATATGCAGAATAGCTCAAAATTTGTAGATGACATTATCGACAGTAAAAAATCTCATCTTGACAAGTCTGGACTTGGATAAAATCAGACAGAAAAATGATCAATATCCAAAACAAAAGAGAAAGAAACAAATCCAAAAAGTTATGCAGAAACAATCAAAGTGGATAAGAAGATATACAAGGAAGATTACAGGGACACTCCTCCACTAAGAAGATTCATATTTCAAAATCAACAATAGATAGACATGCCTCAAGGAGAAGAAGGATTCATAAGAGAACTTCCTTTCAGAAGATCTTCAACTACCAGGTATCAAACTATATTTTTTGGTTTATGTTATGCATGTAATAATTTTGGGCATAAAGTTGTAAATTGTAGAGCTAACAATAGGAACAATAACTACTTTGAGAGTCATACACAAAGGGGTTATTCAATAAGACCTAGTGAAACACAGAGAAGAAGTTACAATAGGTTTGAATATTTGAGCACTAAAGTGGAATGTTACAATTGTGACAATTTTGAACACATGGCCAAAGATTGCAGAATGACAGCCCCTCCTAAAGAACTTCAACATAATAAAAAACATGAACCTCATAAAACGACATGGATAAGAAAGCAAGATCAGTATAGCAATGAAGAATGCACAGTCGCTCTACAATCTAAACAGAAGAAACATGATTGTTATGTTGAGAGTGGATATTCAAAACACATGATAGTTGATAGAGACAAGTTTCTTACATTACGAAAGGAAAGAGATGGATCAATCTCCTTCAGAAATGATGATTAAGCCAAAATCATTGGAAAATGCATAGTGTGAATTGGGAACAAGAATGAAAAGGAAGAAAATGTTCTACTACTAGAATATATGAAACATAATCTTTTAAGTGTGAGTAAAATGTGTGATGAAGGTCATAAAGTTACCTTAGATTCAGAAATGTGTGATATATGAAAAGAAGGTTCAGGGAAGTTGGTCACTACATCTACAAGAACTTCAAGCAACATATATGTGTTAAGCAAAATTGGAAATGAAAAGTGTTGTCTAGGAAAGGAAGATGAAAGTTGGCTATGGCACAAAAGAATGGGTCACATGCATTTTGATAACCTTGTCAAACTAATCAAAAGTGAAGCAGTCAAAGAAATGGCCCAGATCACGAAACCAACCAACCCTTTATGCAAGCATTGTCAACAAGGAAATCAAACAAAGACCAGGTTCAAATCAAAGGAATATTCAACAACAAGGCCACTGGAAATTGTGCACACTGATCTAGTTGGATAAACTACAACAAACGGATTAAAATGTGAGAGATAATTTATGTTATTAGCTGATTATTATACAAGAATTATTGTAGTTTTCTTTCTCAAGAACAAGTCAGAAGTTTTTGAAAACTTCAAGATCTACAAGGAAATGGTTGAAAACGAGATGGATTCAGGAATCAAATGCTTGAGATCTAATAATGGAGGAGATCTCACTTCAAAGGAATTTATGGACTACTGCAGCAGTCGTGGAATAAAAAGACAATTCTTCATTTCTAGGACACCTTAACAGAATGGAGTTGTTGAAAGAAAGAAAAGGAAAGTACAAGAAATGGATCAAACAATGCTAATGGATTCCAAATTGACAGATATATTTTGGACACAGGCAGTGCATACAATAGTTCACATTCAAAATAGAGTAATGCTCAGAAACAACATTGATAAACTCCCTACGATATATGGAAAGGAAGACCAACAAATTTGAAGACTCTCGTGTGGACAAAGTAGTTCTTGTTGGTTAATCAAGTACAAGGAAAGAATACAAGTGTTACAATCTAAGATTGAACAAAGTTGTGGAAAACATCAATGTAACAATTGATGAAACATACAGAGCAGAATCAAAGGAAGAAGAAAAAAAATCAATGGAACAACTTTTTTAAGAAGAAGAAGCAAAAGATGAAGTAGACGAAGAAGATGAAGAGAATCCAACAAAAACAAAAGAGAAAGTTCAACAAGTATCTCCAAAGACACATAGAAAACAAGTACAAAAGAATCATCCTTCAGATCAGATTATTGGAAACAAAGATTCAGGAGTTGAGACCAGAAGAAAAATATGTTCACCAGAACAAAGACACCTAACACTCTTTTCTACAATTGAACCAAACTGTTTTGAAGAATCCAACAAGGATGAATTTTGGAATATGGCCATGAATGAAGAATTGGATCAAATAGATAAAAATGACACTTGGGAACTGGCTCCAAGACCAAAGAATAAGAATGTGATCGGCGCAAAATGGGTTTTCAGGAATAAATTAAATGAAGATCGATAAGTTACAAGGAACAAATCTGGATTGGTATGTAAAGGATATGCACATATTGAAGGAATTGACTTTGAAGAGACATTTTCCCCATTTGCCAGAATGGGAGCAATCTGGTTTCTCGTAGCCTATGCATGCTCCAAAAATGTTAAACTATATTAGATGGACGTAAAATCATCTTTTCTGAATGGGGAAGTTGAAGAAGAATTTTACATTGAACAACCAGAAGGATTTCAGTTGTCAGAGAACGCAGATTATGTGTGTAAATTAAAGAAGGCCTTGTATGGTCTAAAACAAGCTTCTAGAGAATGGTACTCTAGACTAGATAAGTATCTGTAGTAGGCAGGGTTCAAAAAAAGAAGTGCAGACAAAAACCTCTACATCAAGGTAAGTGAAGGTAATATTTTATTTATTGAAGTTCATGTTGATGATATTATTTTTGGTAGTGGTGATGACAGGTTAAGCCAGAAATTTGCAAAAGATATGCAGAATGAATTTGAAATGTCGTTACTTGGAGAACTATCATTCTTTTTGGGACTTCAGATACATCAAGGAAACCATGGAATCTTTATTTATCAAACCAAGTATATCAGAGAAATGCTAAAGAGGTTCAGAATGGAAGATTGAAAACCAGTTATCACTCCCATGCAAACCAGTTGCAAGTATAGAAAATATGATGATTCGAAGTCTATAGATCAGAGGCAATACAGGACAATGATTGGCAACCTACTATATGTCACAACATCCAAACTAGATGTAATGCAAGGAGTTGGACATGTGGCATGATTTCAAGTATCACCAAAGGAGTCACATGTGTTCGCAGTGAAGAGGATTTTCAGATATGTCAAAGGAACATAAGAGTTTGGATTATGGTATCCAAAAGGAAAGGATCGATCACTTATTGCCTACACAGATACATGTTGGGAAGGTTGTATTGATGACCGACGAAGAACCAATGTTGCAGAGTTCTACTTGGGTGAGTGTTTAGTATCATGGCTAAGCAAGAAACAATCATCAATATCTTTATCTACAGTCGAGGCATAGTATATTGCAGCAACATCATGTTGTACACATTTTCTTAGGATGAAACAAACTATGAAAAATATACAGGTTGAGTATGATGAGTCCATTCCAATCTATTGTGATAATACAAGTGCCATCAGTATCTTGAAGAACCCGGTGATGCACTCTAAGACGAAGCACATTCCAATAAAGTATCACATTCTATGGGAGTAGGTTGCAGAAAAGAACATCATAGTTGAGTATGTGGGAACAAAAGAACAAGTGGTAGACATCTTCACATAACCACATCCAAGGGAATCCTTTGAATATATTCGCCAACGACTTGCATTTATTTCTACTCCAAAATGAATTCTTTTTGAATTCTTATCTTACATTTCTTAGGTTTACATGAGGAAGCACCATAAGAGGACAGTTCAGTCAAGGAGAGAATCCCCAGATGGAAAGATATCTTTGCCATTGATAACAAATGGGGAGAGATTTATCAGATGCAGATTACAGAGGCATGGTTCCAGGGGGAACAGATTTACCAGATGCAGAGGATAGAGGCATGGTTCTAGGGGGAGCATCAGTGATATGATTTCAATATTGCATTAGAGTGTTTCCATCATTTCCAAAGGGGGAGATTGTTGATTAAGGTTGGTTGTCATTGATGTCAACCCTTGAAGAAAACCTCGCAGCACAAAGGTTTGGGTAATGGAACCAAGATTGTTTGATGTAAATATGACTCAGTATTGTTTTTTCATGGTTGATAAGAAGTGAATATGGATGAATTCCAAAGTGGCCCCTTATGGTGAAAGATCTCACGGGAAGACGCTTTGCGGAGTAAGAGAACCCATGCTTAATTGTGGAATAATGAGATGAACGACAATGAATTTGTCAGGGAAACTATCCTATATGGATAGTGCTTGTCATGTCATTTCCGGTGTTATTAGAATGTCACATAACTCCTCACGGTTAGAGATTTATGACCATGTGAATTTGGAGAACCCAGGTTTGGGTGATGGACCCAAGTTTGCTTGATGGATAATGGTATGATTTTTGATATATTTGAAGGTAATACTATTCTATATGGATAGTACATGTCATTCCATTTCTGGTGGTATGTGGAATGTCACATAACTCCTCACGGTTTCAGAGTTATGGCCTTACGAAGTTGGAGGACCCTCATATGTCATCTAGAAGCCCCAAAAGGGCAAAGTAGTCAAAGTGGTTTAAGATATTTTAAAAGGTAAATAATAAAGTGAAGTGATGAGTGAATTATAATTCAAAGTGAATAGAAATTAAATTATTTCAA
>ML783081.1:501802-541544 GCA_009831015.1 Picea engelmannii | reverse complement strand
AAGTATGAATATGTGCTGTAAATGGACCTGCAGGAAGAGGTCAATGAATGTAAATGATAGTTTGAATTTATTGTAGAACTGCTGAGAGGGGATGTGCGGAAAAGAGACCACGATGGTGGTGGAGGGCACCTTGAAAAAGGGGCATTAACTTCCACCAAGAATTAAATACTGTATTTGGACTCCACTGGCCCGGAGAACCAAAAGCGGCTCGCTAGCCCTGAAATAAATGCCTTGCAGGCTGGTAGGTTGATGGCTTGATGAGGGATGGGGAGGTGAACCACCTATCCGTAGAGCCATCATGACTGACCAGCGCGACGGTAATCGTGCCACACACAACCTCACGAGAGGATAAGGCATATGGTAGAAGCGATTGAAAAGGGGTGGATACGAGGGAACTCTGGCAGTTTTTACGCAGAGTGAGTGATCGCAGAGAGGAAGGGATTACAACCTTCGCTCTTGGGCACTGGCAGACAGAGAGACGCAGGTCTCAAGACATCGTGGTCTCAGCTCGGGGGTGGCTAGTGGTAAATCCATTAGGAGTCACTACGCCTACGGTTGGGTGGAAATGAGCACCCCTCTCAGCAATTGCTTCCATTGCTGAAGTTATTTCTCATAAGTATTTTTCTTATATTGCATTTTAAAATTTATATGCTGTCACACAGGTTCATAAACTTGTGGAATTGCAAATATTTCCTGTGTAAGAATGCCTGTGCAGTAATTGTTAAATAAGGAGTAGATATTAGCTCATATAACCCTAAGATAGTAAATGATTTTAGCGTGGGAATGTCTGCGTAGTGCTTGATATGAATGAGTCGATATATGCTTAACACCGAGAAAACCGTGCTTGACTTACATGGATAACTGAATCTAATCAGGCCCAGCCGCTCTCGGAAAGCTGTCTCCCTTTATCTGCTCTCGAGAATGACCCGGTAAGGATCTCTTCACAGAGATTCCCTCCTCGAAAAGGTTCACCCAGAACCCAGAATAAGGATTCGAATGCACAGGCCTTATTAACCCTGTACGAGGAGGAACGATCCTATTAAGGTTCCAAGATAGTATTGTTGTGAGATGAAATAAGTCGACGGATGAGATCTCATTGGAGGACCCATAGTCATCCACGATCATCATATTGACGGAAGTAATAAAGGTGTTACATACCTTGACCCTTGTCCTCTATCATCGTGAGCAACGAGAATTTGGGATCGTAAACTCCAAGACCCAAAAGAACGAATCTAGACCGTTAGGTCTCGGTCCAATTACCCGTCAACCGTTGGATCTAGAGAAGCTGCATAGGGGTTAAGCGTAGGGGTAGGAATGCGAGGAAATGATCTGAACTGTCGAATCTCAGATCATAGCCCCGACAACCGTCAGATCTCGAGAAGATGTGCCGGAGTTAAACTCTAGTGTGCAGAAGAAGAGTCCTAGCCGTTGATCTCAGAAGGACACGTGTCAACATCCCGGAGAAGTCATCGGGACAATAGGGTCATCGGGGTTTTGTTGAGTCTGAGAATCGAGGCCTTGTGGTTCTCGAAAACCTGAGAACGGATCCTAGCCGTTGATCTCGGTAGGACACGTGTCAACGCTTGGGAGGCATTGGGATTTTTACCATCAGAGATTTGGGGAGTATAGAACCGTTACATATTGAAATCGTGATCCACGATTTCCCGATCAGATCTGGACCGTCGATTGTGCAGGACGCGTGTCAGGAGATCCCGTAAGGTCGGGGATCGGGAAATCGGGGTTTTCGGAAACAAAAGACTCATGCATATTGAAATAGAGATATGCGATTTCCCGATCAGATCCGGACCGTCCATTGTTCGAGGACGCGTGTCAGAGGATCCCGTAGAGTCGTGGATCGGGAAATCAGGGTTTTTGAAGATAAGGAAACTGTTTCACTGGGAATCGCGATCGACGATATCCTGATGGTGACGTAAGCAAGGCGGGACCACTAGAGTTACAGTGAAGGACATGTGTCCGTCATCTGGGAAGAGTCGGGAAACCCGTATGAAAATCCCGGTACTATCATAGCCGTCCATCTGTGAGACAGGTGGCTACCATCGAGAACCATCGGCGATTGGCCCATTGGAAAATCGGAGTTCTCGAGGCCATGAGAACCAGGGCATCATAAGTCCCGAAACCCCGAGAATCAATCCGGGCCATCCGTCTGCGAGGAAAAGTGGGAAAGGATCGGGCACCGTTGGAGTTTTGTTCATCGGAGTTTTCGATGGTAAGGAAATCGCGATCCGCGATTTCCCAATAGGATCTGAGCCATCCAAACAACAGGGACACGTGGCAGAGATCCCATAAAGTCAGAGTTCGGCACATCGGGAATCGGCGTATCAGGGATTTCAAGGACAGGAAACCCTTACATTACAAAACCGCGATATGCAAATTCCCGACACCATCGTAAGCCGTTGATCCAAGGGACGCGTGTCGAGCATCTGAAGAGAATCAGGAATTGGGATATCGCGAGTCCTGGGTATATGTGTTCTGTGTCATTGCAAATTCCGAAAGCCCGATGGAAGGTTATACGGCAACAGTCATATGGTAAGTGGTCACATGGACCATGGTATAGCCAAGGGGGCTAGCCAGTGTAAAGGCGCTTCGAGAGTCCAGGGGACTTGTGCGCCATGACATTGAATGGTGCCAAACCCCGACAAGAATTAAGACTGTGGTCTTGTGAACGTTGTGGTCGTATTGACTAGGACTTAGCCCGGAAAGCCAATACGCTAGGAGCACATCGGGGATCGAAGGATCGGGAGTTCCGGGTACATGTGCACCTCGGCACCGCAAACCCCGAAACCCCGATGAGAAGTTGTCATATAGGAACAGGTCGTATGGACCAAAGGCTTAACCAAGCGGGGCTGAGGCAACCAAGGGGCACGTTGAAAACTCGTTCCATTGGAGATCGGGGATTCGAGAGGACAGGGACCCTCGACACCGCAACCTATGAAACCCTGAATCCCGATATGTAACCATGGATTGGCATTATGCAAGTGCAGGTTTCTGGAGATTTCTCATTGTGGGAGATTAATTCAAAAAAAAATTTAAATTACGATAGTGGGTGTGTTACAGTCGGTATACTCAAACATGAAAGGAGGTGAATGCTCTTTGACCATGCTTGGACACGCAAGGAGGTGCATGCTCTTTGAACACCCTGCAAGATAGTGGAAGGGTTATTTTTTTGGTGGACTTAAATAATATACACTGTAAGAGCAAGCCGAGAATGAAAATTTCATTAGCTTGTGTTGTAACAACACATAAATAGTTCAAGGGAAGACATCCAATGAAAAACCTATCCAAACCATTTCATTGTCATTTTTATCTTGATATGATCAAGATAAAAATGGGCCCTTCCTCAAGGATCACTTTGGCATCTTCAGTGCAACTTTTCAGTGGCAAGATATCCCGAAAAGTAAAACCCTAGTTTTCATAAAGTACAAGAAAACCAAAAAATCAGAGTACGAGAAGTACAAGAAGTATGACAGTATTAGAAGTACCAGAAAACCAGAAGCACCAGTCTAGAAATCCGTTGGTCAAGTTTCAGGGGTTAAAAGTTGGATTTTCATAAATCTAACTACACCAGCTTACTCGCCTCAACTCAGCGCATCTATCCCCTCAATCATAATTTCAAAATTTCAAGTTTGAAAAAGTAGGGTTTCCTCATAAAACCCTAAGTTGCTGTTGCAGTTGCATCCTCAGAACAAGTTGCAATATCAATTATAGTTGCAGTATGAGTTTCAATCACCCTTGAAGTTCTTAAGAGTTGGCAATCATTAGCACTGCTACTAGATGGTGCGTCTACCTACAAATGTTGTCATAGGTATGTACTCACACATGTTTAAACAATTAAGATTTAAATGGTATTTGCAGAAGAAATGATCTCTTTCCATAGATCTAGAAGGATATTAAGATCCAACACATTCAGAGGAATTATGCAACCTTGGTGTCATTATTCTGATATGCATCCATTTGTTATGTCATTATTTGATCAGTGTTGCATGTTGTAGCTATGGCCATCATTCTAACCTTTGATCAAATTATCAGTCAAGGTATTAGATGGACTAAAATTTGAGATCATAGAGCTTATCCTCTAAACCAACCTTCTGTCAAGATAGCGTATTGTCTCAGTATAGAAGAGAGGTTGAAGAACAGATTCTCGAGGACAAGGCTCCAGGTCCCAGGAGAAAAATCATGTGTTAGTTACAGGTTGCCATGGATGAATGTTCGATCACAACAATATAATAGTGTTGACCTCATTTCATACTGTATCTCTTAATTTTTGTCATTGTTTCATACAAGCCACAAATTATAGCTCTAAAGGAGATACTATGATGATTATTCTTGATATTGCTTTATCTATCATTATAAAAAGGATATTATTCTTGCTTGTTGTTTTGTTGACCTTGTTTCAGGTCATAGGTGATAAACCTGAGAAATCTATAGTGAAGGTTGCAAAACAAAACATATTATATGAGACATTAAGTAGACTATGTACATGACCATATACACTCATGCACCAAAGAAGATGGAGAAGAAACTATCTCTTGAGATTCAAAGTATCTCATATTAAGATTGATTGAAAGGAGCAAAAGGCTCCAAAGATGAACAAACATTAGAACAGGAAGCAGACCATGCTTGAAGCCTAACTCAATCTTTCATATTTAGACTTGGTATGTAAGACCAAGTATACCCTGTAAAATATGATGAATTCCTTCCAGACTTAGAATAAATCGAGAGTATGCTTGATCTCAGAAAGGATTAGATGAAGAGACAATTTCTAGGACCAGAAGACAGATCATAACTTCAGAAACTCCTAGGAGACATGAAATCTTCAGGATGATTTGCTTGTTTCGGTGACAAAGAAGGAAGCCAATTAGAAAGACTAGGATATGGTTTCTTACATTAGATGAGAAGTCAATATCGAATTCCAATATTGATCTATACAAATCAAACTTGTTACAGATGTACAAATCTTGATGTATGTCCATAGGATTCTCCCAACAAAGGGGAGAAGACTATGATGAGACACTTATTGAAGAAATAGTTCCAGACAACCAGAATAACCATGATTCATATATATTGTAAGATGGAGGGGGATGAATCTCCATATTTAAAATTGAGTGGTAGTTGCTGTAGTACATCAGTTAGGTCATGGAGACATGACTATGATAGCATTACCCCCAAGAAAGAAGAAGAGATATCCTAAGTATCAGTTATTGAGCCACTCTCAGTTTTATATGAATCTATTGTCGTGATAAAATAAGAGGAGTTACTCTCATATTTTAGTAGTCACAGTGAGAATGAAGCAATCATTCTCAGCCTCAGAGCAGTTGTAGGTGCAGAATCCCAGATTCTAGAAGGAACAGTTGTAGAGAGAGTAGAGACCATACTCCAAGACAATGAGATAGATAGTGCCTTTTAGAAAGCACATAGAGATAGCACATGATTGTGTAGATTGAGTTGCAGTTGAGCAAGTGTACCAAATTGGTAAAATTTAATAAGGACAATTGACTTGAAGATTGAAGATAGAAAGACTCATGTTGAAGAAGGATCTGTACGTGTTGAAGAAAGCTCCTATATACTGATATGGCAGAATTGACAGTTTCCTGACGATCTTGGGCTTTACCAAGAGTAAAGAAAATTCTGACCTCTACTTCAAGGTTATGAACGATGAGACAGTGATACTATTGTTGTATCTGGAAGACTTATTCTTAACCAGAGAATAAAATCTCATCATTGAATGTAAGAAGAAGCTCACTTCAGAATTTGAGATGAAAGACCTTGGCCTAATGCATTATTTCTTAGGTCTTGAGGTAGGGAAGAGTCCAGAGAGAATATTCCTTAACCAATGGAAGTATGTAGTTGAAATCCTGAAGAGATTCGACATGTTGGAGTGGAAGTCCATGAATAAACCCATGGAAGTGAAGTAGAAGCTACTGGTTGACACTTCGTCAGAATTGATTGATACCACACTATATAGACAGATCATTGGATCCTTGAAGTGTCCGACGAACACCAAACCCGATATATGTTTTTTCGTCACCTTGAGTCAGTTTCTAGTAGAACCCGTACATGTTGATGGAAAACATGTGATTATGTACCTTCAGGGTACATTAGATCGTGGTCTCATCTATGATGGATATCATGATTTCACACTGAGTGGGTAAACTAATTCAGATTGGGATGAAAGTGTCTCTGACAGGAAGAACACTTTAGGATGTTGTTTCATTTTGGGATCAACCATGATCTCATCGCAGAGTAGGAAGAAATCAATTATTTCTCTCAGTACAACAAAAGCAAAGAACATTGTTGCGTATTATGCCAGCTATGAAGCTATATGGATTTGTAAGTTATTGACTCATCTATTCAACCTATATATGGAAGCAACCATGATCCTATGTGACAACCAGAGGAGCATAAAAATGACAGAGAATTTTTGATTTCATGACAAGTTGAAGCACATAGAGATCCGATATCATTACATCCGTGACATGGTGTAGAGAGGAGCCATAAAGCTCCAATATGTTAGCATGGATGAACAAGTTTCCAATGTGTTGACCAAGCCTCTATCTCGTGTAAGGTTTAAGCACTTTTGAGATAATCTTGGTATAGTCCAAAAGGACCTCCTTCAAAAGGGAGAGTAGTGTTGTGTTGAGATATGCGAGCCTAGTAATGTGCTTCCACCTTAATTGTTGTGACATAAAGCCAGTCTAGTACTGTGTTTCCAGCTTAATTGTTGTGTTTAGATATGGTATCCTATTACTATGCTTCCATCTTAATTGTTGTGAAGTAAAGTGAGTCTAGTACTGTGTTTCCAACTTATTTTTTGTGTTGAAATATGCTATCCTAGTACTGTTCTTCCAATTTAATTATTGTGACGTAAATCCAATCTCGTATTGTGTTTCCATCCTAATTGTTGTGATGAGATATGCCAGCCTAGTATTGTGCTTCCACCTTAATTGTTGTGACGTAAATCTTATCTAGTACTTTGTTTCTAGATTAATTGATGTGTTGAGATATGTCAGCCTAGTACTATGCTTCCATCTTAATTACTCTGACGTAAAGCCAGTCTAGTATTGTGTTTCTAGCGTAATTGTTGTGTTGAGATATGCCAACCTAGTACTATGCTTACAGCTTAATTGTTGTGACGTAAAGCCAATCTAGTACTGTGTTTCCATCTTGATTGTTGTGTTTTGATTCTAGCTTAATTGTTGTGTAGTGTGCCAACCTCATCTTGTGATGATGAGCCAGCCTCATGTTGTGATGATGTGACTAGCCTCGTGTTGTGATGATGTGACTAGCCTCGTGCTATGATGATGATGTATTAGTTTTATACTAATCCATATTGATGAATATGATGATTCCATTCCATTGAGAATGACGATGTTGCCGATGAGAATTTTTTTTGATGATTTATAGATACGCCAGTCAGTGTTCCAAGAATATATTGATGATGCTATCCTCTCACCCACCTGATGGTGTTGATGATGTTATCTTCTCTCTCACCTAATGTTGTTGTAGAATACCCTTCTTGTTAAGGGGGAGTGTTTAAATAATGTAACTACAAAGTGTATTCTAATTATTATTGTTGTATTATTCATTAGATCAATCCACTATTGTGGATTGATCATATCGGCTATTGTAAGAGACCAAATCCCCTTTTGTGAATTGGTTAAAACATAATTGTAATAGGAAGAATAATAATTCGACCCAAGAATATATTAAAGAGGCCCCATAATATGTTAAAGGTGGTGATAACCGCCCAAAATAAGAAGTCAAACCTGCTAGTGAAGAGACACCTCCGTCCACACATGCCAAAGTTGTATAAATAAGGAGGCTAGTGCCTCACTTAGACACACACTCAGTTGTTCATCAAGAGACAAGTTCATACCTACAGTTGGGGAAGAGAGAGAGAGAGAGAGGCACATTCTTGGGGGAGTAATTTCGGTATTTGTTTGAGTTATCTCTTGGCATTGTATTGGCTATCTATAATAAGGAAGTTTTGTTGGTTTTTCTTCCCCATGAGGGTTTCCTAGGATAAATGTTGTGTCTCTTGTGATTGTGTATTTCTCAGTGATCTTGTCATATGCCATTGTTATCTAGTGAAATGAAAAGAACTCTAATAAGAGCTTAAACCTTAACAGGAACTCACCTTCTGGTTCCACCTGCACCAAGTTCCAATCGATCATATGAGTAGGCTCATGAACATAATTCTTTAACAAAGAAACATGAAATACATTATGAGTTTTTAGACTCGCAGGAAGTGCAAGTTGGTATGCTATCAGTCCAATTCAATATAAGATCTCTAAAGGGAAACAAAACCTGGGTGCCAACTTGGCACAATTCCCTAGATTTAGTGAAATTTTTCAGGCTTTGACTTTTAAATAGATGTGATCCCCCACTTGAAATTCCAGGTGTCTTATTTTCAGGTCCGCGCAAATTTTTTGTTTGTCCTGAGCCTCTTTTAAATTCTGATGAAATTTTCTTACCATATTCTGCATTTTGTGGAGCATTTTTGGTCCTACCATGAGTTTGTCCACTAGGTTATCCCAGCTAATCAGAGTCATACACTTTTTGTCATAAAGTACCTCGAAGGGGCTCATCTTAGCCGATGTTTGGTAACCATTGTTGTATGCAAATTTAACCAAGTGTAGGTAGTCTTCCCACTTGCTTGGTTTTGTCCTTACGTACATGCACAACATATATTCTACGATTTGGTTTGTTCGTTCGGTTTGCCCATCCATTTGTGGATGATAACTGGTTATTAAATTCAAGTTAGTATGCAAACAATTATTTCCAAAAAGTAGATGTAAATTTTACATCTCTATCCGAAATAACCATTTTAGGAATACCATGCAGTCTAAAAATTTATTTCATGAATATTTCAACGATGTTAATAGCTTTAAAAGTAGACTTTAAAGGAATAAAGTGTGCAAACTTACTAAGATTATTGATTACAACCATAATTGAATCATTATGTTTTTGAGTTCTAGGAAAACCTGTAATAAAGTCCAGTGATATAGTCTCCCATTTACATTCTGGCACAGGTAAGGGTTGCAACAGGCCAACTGGATGCTAGTGTTCGACTTTTACCTCCTGACAATATTGACACTTAGCTAATTATTCTACTATTTCTCCCATCGTATTCTGCTATTTATCCCATCATATGGGGCCAATAAAATAACTTCCTTAGTGCTATTACCAGTTTCTGGTATCCCAGATGACCAAAATATGGTTGTTTGTGTACTTCGACGAAAATCGTTAACTTTAATTCCATTGAATCTCGTATGTATATTCTATTTTTAAATCGTAGTAGACCATTTCTATCCAAACTCAGATTTTTTTTGTCGTAATTTTCTGTATTATTCTGTAATTCTTCCACTGTTTTAGTGTAGTTCTCATTGTTATTACCTACATCTTTTATCCTCCACTCAAGATCGATTTCTTCCCTCCTAATATTTATTTCAAACATCCCATGAACTCTTCTACTTAAGGCATCAACCACCTTGTTTTCCTTACGCTTGATATATATTACTTCAAAGTCAAATTCACTCAAGAAGGCCAACAATCTCGCTTGCCTTGCATTAAGTTCTAATTGACTAAATAAAAAATTCACACCATTGTTATCTGTCAATAACATAAATTTTCTTCCCATTATATGGTGTCGCCACATATTTAAGGCATGTATGATAGTTTCCAACTCTAAGTCATGAGTGACTTAGTTTTGTTTGTGTTCCTTTAGTTTTCAGGATTCATAAGAAATAGCGTGCCCTTCCTGAGTCAGGACACCACCCAAAACTTCTTTACTGACATCTACATAGTCTGTGAAGTCTTTGTCATGATGTGCTACCTTTAAAATGGGTGTCGTTGCCAATAATTCCTTTAACTTATTAATACTGTCTTGACATTTCTGTGACTAGTTGAACTTGGTTTTCTTCTTTTGTAATGAGGTGATAGGGTATGCAATCTTGGAAAATCCCTCTACAAATCTACAGTACTATCCGGTGATTCCCATGAATGACCAGATGTCTCCTACATCCTTAGGAATCAACCATTCGATGATGGATCTTATTTTCTCAGGGTCAACCGCAATACCTTCTTCAAATATTACGTGTCTTAGGTACTGTATTTTCTTCTGATAAAATTCACACTGATCAGATTTAGTATATAGTTTGTGTTTTCTTAAACTTTGCAAAACTATCCTTAGGTTCTCTTCGTGTTCTTCTTCTTTTTTAGAACATACTAGGATATCGTCAATGAATACCAAAACAAACTTGTCCAATTACTGACTGAAAATATTGTTCACTAAACACATAAATATGGTTGGCACGTTAGTGAGTCCAATTGGTATAAAAAAAAATTCATAATGTCCATATCTTGATCTGAATGTTGTTTTACTTATTTCCTCATCTTTTATTCTAACCTAGTGATAACCAAATCTTAGATCCAATTTAGAAAAAAACTTGGCCCCACCTACTTGACCAAACAGATCATTGATCTTGGGTAAGGAGTATTTGTTTTTAACAATCATTTTGTTTAGTTGTCTGTAATTGATGCATAATCTCAGAGTTCCATCTTTCTTCTTAACAAAAAGGACTAGTGCTCCCCATGGTGAAACACTCGGTTTGATATATTCTTTGTCCAATAATTCTTGTAATTCAATTTTTAATTTTGTTATTTCTGATAAACTCAGCTGGTAGGGAGCTTTAGATATAGGGGTTGAACGAGGTAGTAGGTCAATAGAAAAGTATATCTCCCTCCTTAGGGGTAATTCAGGTATCCCATCAACAAACACATATTTGAAATCATGCAAGACGTCAAAATCCTGTAAGCTAGGTTTATTTTGTTTTTCCAACAGATTTGTTACTTGGATGACCTAAATTTGACAACCCTTTCTCATGCATTTCTTAAATTGCATTACTAAAATCTGTGTAACTGAGATTGGTTTTTGTATACTTTGAGTTGTCCTAACAGTGTCGTTTTTGCCTTTATACTTGATTGATTTTTTATAACAATATAACACGTCTTTATGCCTTTCTAACCAATCCATTCCGATAATTACGTCATAAGACCCTAACAGTAGAATGTTCAGATTTGTCTTTGTGTTTTGGCCACCTAAACTGAACTCACGATCTGAAATAAAGTCATATAGTTTCCTTTTTGTTCCTTTTTCTAGTTGTACTAGCCAAGATTTTTCATTTCTTGTTTTCTTAAGTTTATTTGAATCCACTACACCAGGAGTGATGTAACTCAACATAGCTCCTGGATCGATTAAAACATAAATATGAGTATTGTTAATATTACCTTCAATCTCCACTATAGTGGATTGGTGGTCGGCTTGTCGACCATCCAAGACTACATTGATCCAATGTAATCTTATGCCCACATCTCCCACTTTAGAGGCTTCCTGTAGGTTGTGAACCATATTCCTGGTTGCTGAAGTCAAACCTGGACAATTCCTCCTTAGGTGAGGTTCTCCACATTCCCGTCATTTTAACGGTTCGTGGGGGCTGTCCCCAAACTTCTTTGTTCCCAAATTAACTAGTTTACCACTTCCTTGGGTGTTTTGGTTGTTGGAGTGAAAAAATTTCCTTGGAAAACTCTTTGATGCATTACAAAAATGGGCTCGTTGATATCCCTTCTTCTGTTAATTCATTCGGTCTTGTTTCTTGTCTTTCCAAGCCTTGGAAAATTCTAAACCCTATTTGTATTAGTTGTAACACATTTGTGCCTTCCTGAAAACTTCACTTAAGGGTTTGGTATTATTGAATTTGATTCTGTCCTTAGAGGTCTACGGTACACAACTTAGGAACCGCTGGATTTTCACTTTGTCCTCCTGGATATAAGGAACGAATCTCAATAATTATAGGAATTTGTTTATCAGGTCATCCATATCCATTTGACCGAGTCATTTCTCATTAAACTCTTTAGTTTTTCTTTCATAGTAACTTTAAGATAAATATTGTTTCTTAAAGTACTTCTTAAAATCCAACCATTCCATCTTTTTTCCTTTAGGCCCTTGGCCATCTTCAAATCCTGCCACCATATCCTAGATTACAGATGGCCATTCTGACCTTCATATTGTTGGAATAGTTGTATATCTGGAAATACTTATTTATGTCCAATAACCATGCTTTAGCTTCCCCCCTATTCTGGATTCCCCTTCAAAAGTAGATCGTTTGATTTTCTTAAATTCTCCCTCAAGGTAGTCTACCTGTTTCCTTTTTATTCTTGTCTTTGTTTTGCTTCATGGCCAGAATTCTTGGAGGCCCTTTTACTGACCTCTTCTTCCTGGCTATCATCCTTTTTGATATTATTTGTCACTATGCTTCATAGTATAACTTCATCTATTTATTGCTTTTCCTACTGTGCATTTTTTATTTTCTCGTTGTCTTCTTCAAAAACTTGCAGCTCCATAATGAGGTTTCTCATGGTTTCCAGAACTTTGGTAGGTGATATTTTGTGATTGTTCTACCTTTGATCTTTAGGGGGCCTTTGCTCAGGATTCTCCTCGAATCTAATCTTTGTTTCATCCCGTGTTGCCATGATCATAACATAATTTTTTTTTTTATGTTTGTAACAATAATGGTTTTGTTACTTTTACATGAACAAAAAAAAATATGTGCTAAGCAGATGGTTTGGCCCTGTTTACGGTCCAAGTGTTGTAAAATTGGCTCTAATACCATATGTAATGTTTCCCAAAATTTACAATTTTTTTTTTTTTAATAGTGTCAAATAATTATCATTTGTCTAAAAGAGGAAAACAATCGAACAATCATAAACTATATGTCAAAAGGGTTCCACTACCTTCTTGGCATCCATAGATTAATCCTACTGCTTCTTGACAAGGATGCAAGTTACATACAGATAACAAAGTGTACGTGTTTGTCATGAAAATGTTAACTCTACCTTAGCAATAGAGTGAAGATGAAATATACTACCTAAGGCTTCTACCCACCTTGGTCATTTCATTCTCATAGAACAAAGTGTTTGTAAAGACTATAGGTTTCCTATCCTATTCGCATAAACCCATAGTGTAATGATGTAACCCTTTGACAAGCCCGATTGTTTGTTATTAAGATTATGAGTAATTTACAACAATATTAATATCGATCAATCACATGGTAATGAACTTGATCCAAGTGGAATCAAGGGTATAAGTAAGAACTAAATCGTATAACTAGAATAAAACTATGTGCATTCTAATCCCTAACTGGCCTCGGCTTGTCCTTCATCGTAACTTTGATAATAAATAAGGTGGAAGGGTATTGTTTTATGGTTTAATTACTATACCCATGACATTTAAGAAGTATCATGTGGCGTAATCCTTGGATAGAACTTGACCTTTGTGCCCACTGTGCTCTCACCACCTCACAAGGGTCACATGGCCCTCGACACAGTTTCCTACCCATCACCATTACTAGGATCGTTGGGGGTTTCACTATCATTTTGTTCATTCCTTTCTAACCCTGCGTGTAAGAAACGACAATGAGTCTACCTCCATTACTACTTGTCTTGATGTACATGCCATCATTCGTAAACTGGAGCTTGAAAAGGCGAAGTGGAACATTCAAAGAGAACTGGTCGCAACCCTTGCAAGGTAAGCATCCTTTGACACTTGTTAATCAATGCTCTGTATTAGTAATGTATCTTGTTTACCTTTAGAGTTCTTGAATGTGATGTTTTATCGACATTGAGTGGTGGGTTTTTTTTTCTTTGTTATTATTTAACCATTGATACTGCTTAGGACAGCTCTGTTGTTTCTCCCTTAGCCCTTGTTATGCTCTTAATATATGAAAGATATGACGCTTATGAAAACTGTAGAAAATGTTCTTAACTGAAAAGGGGCAAGGTCGCAAGGATGTCAGTTCTAGATTTTTCACTGAGATAGGTTTATCGAAAAAATATTGCATGTTGGTTTTATTCATCCTCTGTTGTAGGTAGTTACACCCTTCGATAAATAAATCATAAGTTCTATTTGTAGGTCCGCGAGACTGCATTTCTTTAGTATGAGTTATTATCCCCTCTATGCATTATCTACTTACTTCACAAGATTGACTTGGGTGTTTGAATTCATTTTTCTTTGAGTTTATTAAATTATCAATCGTAAAGGTTGTATGGGACATTACACCTCTATTTGAATCCTTTTGAGATTCTCTTGATTTTCTTCTTACGCCCTTAGATGTCTTTAATGACTCATTTTTTCATAACATAGTGTGATAATAGTGACAGGGGTCACCTACCATGCATCTTGGAATCCTTCATTTTTCTGAGGACAATCATTTTAAGCACCTAGTCTGTGACTTGCTTAATTTGTGGTTTATGTTAAAGAATGAGTATATTGAGGATATAAAGATCCATGAGCGATATTGTCCCTCTGTGCTGATTAAGTGATACTTCCTATGGTATTTAAGGATGTTTAACTTAGGTTTTTATTACTTATTGTTAGGTATAAATTAAAGGAACTTCGTAATTCTGTCAAAAGGTCATAAAGTTAAGAGGAACAATGAGCTAACATCCCATAATTTCGTTTATGGTCAGAGAAGGAAAAATGCCTCAGGTCTAAGCGCTCTATTCTATAAATGTTATCGGCTGAAAACTCTAAATTGCTTGTCGCATTTTTTAACTTATACAGGAAAGAAACTTAAGTGTTCTGTATCGGTTTAAAATTCCTTCATAAAGAATTTCATATTGACCTAAAGTTCCTTTATCAAGATTTTCTGTGTGAATTCATGCTTACAGTCATCATACTTTGGTGCACTCTCTGTGACTGGACTAGTGACTATTTATGATAAACATATGCTCTATGATGTTGATTAAACTTTTGAAAGAGTCTGACCTATTTTACAGTTATGAAAACAATTAATATAATTTCCTTTCTATATTGGTTATTTCAATTAATGATGGGACCATTTTTTTACTGCGAGGGTACGCATCAAATTATTCAACTTCACTCCTCCCTCTTCTAGGTGTCGAATGGATCATAAATATGTCTTGGATTCGACCTGTGATAAATTCAAGCTAATTATTAAACTGTCAGATGATATCTTCGCTATCTTATGTGATTTAACTCATATGCTAAAGTTTGATTGACTACTGTCTAACACTAATAATTCATCTCGCCTTTCTTTCATGGATTACATGGTCACCACAATGGATCAGAACCACACCCTACTCGCGAAAGGTACTCATGTTTCAATTTAAAGTTTGGACTTGAAGGTTTCCAAATTTGGGTCTCGATGATGTTGGTTATCAGTCCGGGTGTTCTGTTTATGTCTACTTAGATATGAGCTTGTAGGCATACAAATCTTATAAAATATGTTGTTAACGAAAGGTACCATTGTATTTCTTCCATTCCATTACTGTGATTTGTTTTAATTAGTATTTTTATTATGACTGTGTATAAAAAGATCCCAGACAACCTTTTGGGGTTTACAAGGGAATAAGTGGAATATAAATGGCAACACAGTTTAAATAGTGAAAAACATGTTCAAAGTCTCGTGTGTTAATTGTTGGAATTCATATGTATAATTTCTTAAAATGTAATAAATCATAAAGTCTCGTTTGGCACTTGCGTGGTCGGGTATTACTATTGTTTATTAGGGTCTTTCTTATGTAACCTACAAAGACGTGTCTGAATATATATGCATATATCTCAGTCCCAGCTTTACTTCATCCCCACGGTAATAAATTCATAGACCAATCCTTTCATAATTAAAGGGTGACCTACAAAGATAAGTCTATAACTATATATGAATTTTAAGTCTTAGTTTTACATTCAAAATTTCCTTTAATGCCTCCACAGTCTAAAGTTTTACTTACAAAACTGAATATATTTACATACATATGATTCATTTATCTGGTAGGGAATTCAAAATAGAAATGAAAGGATATGTTGTTTAACACAGATATATCCCCTAATATAATCTCATAATTAAATTTTATTTCCAGCCAAGACACAAAAGTTTATTCAACACCTATAAATAAATTGTAAGATTTTTATCCTACAATTCATCCCATTCCATCAGAATTTAGTAAACAGATCGATTCATCTAGATTTAAGAAAATACATTCTAACAACTAGTACTTCAAATAACATTTGACCATAGACAGAGTAGATAGACATATCTGAATAGTTTTTGAACAACAAATGGAACAACCAAGTTCCGCCCAACCTTAGAATAGAACAACCAATTTACTTGTCCTGTTCACCCCTAGCCTAACCATGAATCCATGAGGGATAAATCTAGAACTCCTCCTCAACAATATTCCTTCAGTTTCAACAGACTTCTCCTTGCCTCACACTCTGGATAAAGTGTTCATAACAGAAAGAAATATTTTTTCCCTAGCATACTAGGCAACGTCCTAACTCCTCCCATATGCTATATATCCAAAATAAATTGTGCCTTGGTCTTTTCCCCTTGGCAATTTTCGCAGATTTCCAAATCCATGATTTCCAAGGGCCGCTAATGGCCAAATACTTGATTTTCCACTTGTAACATTCAACCCTGAGGTAGTTCCAACATGTTCCCCACTCATGGAGTCATGGTCAATTGATTTTAACCTGGATGTTCCATTTGTCCCTCAACAATAAATATAAAATATTTTATTTCATACAAGTGTCATAGTCAAATAGTTAGTTGGCTCAAATCAGGTATCTACCAAACAATCATGATCATCAATTACAATTAAATAAATTTGAAATTTGGAATTGCCATAAATGACAATAATTTTCCAATTTCAAATTTACCAAAAATGAAAATAATTTCACAAGCAATTTCAGACTTAAAAATAATTTATTTTTGCAGATGTTACACCCGAGAATTTAGCAATTGTGGAAAGAGGTTCTGGGTGCCATAAAACCCACACTAGAGGACTGAGAGGAACTGTGTTAATTCACAAGTGATACCATTAAGGACTCATAGAGCCAATTCAGCTTGGAGTTGAAGATCCTTGACCGAGAGGTCGTGTAGCCCTTAGGAGAGAAGGTTCTCTTGGTGTAGAGGATCTATGGGAATTGCTTCCTTAGATTGTTGACTATGTATCCATGTAACGCTATGTAAAAAAAGAAAAAAACAAGTGGGAGAATGTTAGGCATGTGTTGTATTATTTTCATGACCAAACCTAGTGTCAACATTGTGGTGGGTGCGCGAGGGGGTGATAGTGGGGTCAGATTTTTTTTGGCGTTTTTTGCATCCATTTTTAGAATTTTTTCAGAACATGGGTTTTAATGATGTTATTCTATATCTCATTAAGGAATTAGGGTTTTTTACTAAACTAGGTCAATGGATTAGGGATTTTCGATGTCGTGTGATCGTATATATATTTTATTATAAACAATGAAATTATATGATGAATAAAATGTTAGAGGTGCAACTCTAAATAGATTATTGGTTTTCTTGGTTTAGATTTCTAGGGTAAAATATCTACGTAATGTGTGTGTGTGTCATTGCATATTTCTTATTTTTATTGAGAATATGTTTGCATTACTTAAGTGTACATGATTACAATCTACATCGATCCGTCAAAACTTAAATGGAGTTATATGATTAACATATAGAAAATTGTGAGTTGAAAGTGAGGGAATGTTGGTTGATTGAGTTTGTACCAATAAATAAAATTTTCTCATGATTTTTCAGTAAACTAAATACTTGTTCTATATGAAAAATAGATCAAATACATATCCTCCCTACTACCCATTGATTTAAAATATGGACACTGTCCCTTATAATATTTTTAAAGAAATAAATTCCCCATCATCTCATCTCGATGAGGTACAAAAAAAAGGTCTGAGAGAATGGGAGAACACAAAGTCTTATACAATCTTTCAAAGGCCAATGAAATGAATGGTGGGAAACACATTCTCCTAGATTACATACAAACACATTTTGTGTAATGATTTGGAGGAAAGAAACTATCTACAAAAGTTTCCATAGAAAAGTTCAAGCCTTACTTCAACCTTGTATCCCACATTCATCAATGTAAAGGAGAATGGAAAAGGGTTAGCTAGAAATATGAATGTGTGTGACCCCATATGTTTCCAAGAACGCTATAAGATATAGCCTATAAATGGTATAAAATATTTTGAATTCAGACCAAAAGAGGTCATAGAACTTAGATATTTTATTGAAAAAACAAATCCCAATGAAGTTAGAAGAAGAGGATAAGTGCAAGTCGACATGGGGTCCAATTGGAGTAATTCAACATGTAAAAAAAATTCTTAAATTATACAAGGAAGAAAACGAGGAAAAATTAGAAATACAAGACTTTCCTCTCACTTATAGAGACCCACATATAATGATGGCCTACTAACTGGTTTGTGTCTTATTTATAAAGATGACCCTTTTTATAGTGACTAGCCATTAACTAGATATTTAGTAAGACTTATTAAAAGAAGGTGGACTCATACATCAATAAAGTATCATGAGTGAGGGGCTTAGGGTAGGACTATAAGAATTGCACCAATCGTTGCTTACTATCCTTAAACATTATATCCTAAACAATAAAGATGGGTCAGTGAACATCATGCCATGAGTTTGAAATTTGAATCATGGTTTCCTATCAAAATATGATCATAGATGCAGTTTAGAATAATAAAGTCCTTACTAGTTTTAGAATGGATGATGATTTCTAAATACAAATATCAAGTGGGTCCTAGATATTCCTACCTCTCTTTTTAATCACCAATCAAAAGTGGAAAAATATCTATTTGTATTCCATCACAAGTCTCATGAATTTATTAATGAAAAAATGTCATATTTTCGATATCTTTATCAAACAAATTAATAAGTTATTTGGACTACCTATATGGATCACAATTGACATAGACCCAATTTCACTAGTCATTTTTCTATGATATTGTTTCGTCCAACACAACATGAGGACACTCATGTCCAATATAATGAAAAGAAATCAAGAGATATGTATAAGGTTGAATATGACTTGAAATAAATAAGTGGGATTATGTTTAACAACAACCTCAAAAATAAATATAACTAAGAAGGCATGAAAATGAAGGAATAGTGATCTTTCCATCTATATGGACCTTACTATATGTTGGCCACATAATAAGGAAAGTTATTTATATTAGTGTTATGTCCATAAAATACCTTGGCATGTTGTGTTCTATGTTTAAGATATGAAGTAAGACTAGAGCATAGTGAAAGGTTCACACGTGTATGTATTAGTCTTATATGAGAAAAGGAAATTCTGTCCTTGTGAATGAATTCTACAACAAAAAGTGATAGAAATTTGTTGGAAATCGTTCATTGTTTAATTAAGTGGAAACACCTTCCACAATAAGAAAATAAGAAAACAAGTGGAATCAAAATGCTTTGATAGGAAGAAATCTATTTTTTTCCATATTTAAGGGAAAGCTCCTTAAAAGAGGAAAAGAGCTTGTGATCAATTCTTACTAATAAATATAATTGTTTATTAGCTTAACGAACTTGTAAATATTTTAATGATTATAATTATAATAAGGTATATGGTTATTTTCAACAAAGAGTTTCTCATATAAAATGAAGCAAAAGATCACATACTTGTGATGAATTCATTCAGAAGAACATTATTAAAACCCATTGGAACAAACCACTAAACCATTGCAAATCATTCCCACTAACTATCAATTATTTGTATAGGAAGTTGTTTTCTCGATAGAACTGTATTCACATGTTTAAACCCAAAGGATATAGAGTATGTACGCCTATGTAGACTTTAACACTAAAATCGCTCCGCGGAGGGGGTCCCTTGTCCCACAACAAGGGGTTCTTATACACCAATTTGGTGTGTATCTTATCTACCTTAAAATAAATTATTATTATTATTATTATTAGATGAATAATAATTCAATAGAAATCTCAAAAGATGTAGCTCAAAATATAGAGTTTTCTTTATTACAATAATAAATATAATCACCAAGCTAGACACCAAATTGGAGCATGAGACTCCCTATCTTGAGGAAGAAGGGAGTCATTCCATTGAGGGATTTCACTATTAAAGAGTCTACCTAGATATATATACCAACCCCCTCTGGATTTGAAATTTTGACCTCCAAGGAGGAAACAACCATTTGTGGAGAAGTTGTCAAAGTTAAGATGATGTTAGATTTCAAAATTTTAAAAAATTTAAAGTGGGCTTAATTAAAAAGTTCCACTCAATTAATAAAAACAAAAACTACACATACTATTATATATATCATATTTACTATTACTTTGGCATATTACTATTACTTTAGCCTTTTATATTACAATTACAATTACAATTTTCTATTGCTATTATTACTATTACTTTAGTATTTAATATTTTACTATTTTCTATTCACAATAATAATCTATTTTTAACGTCACTGCCAAGGGACACACCGAATTGGTGGATGAGACCCCTTGTTTGGGGGAGAAGGGACAAGTTTCCTTGTCCAGGGGATTTGACCCTCAAAGTCAAAGGAGGGATTTGAACTTCTGACCTCTTAGGACGAAACACATGTTCTTACCCATTAGGCACATTAAGATTGTATAGATGCATCTAAACGTAGATCTAAAGTTGCAAACCTTTAACCTTTGATCCCTGGCTACCTTTGATAGATTCTGAGTTAAGATGGATATATATTAGTCAGAAATATTATAGTACTTGGAAATAGTTAATTAGTTATGGAAAAATATGAATTCATTAATTTTCAGGTCATTTCTATGAAAGGTGGGTGAACAATTTTTTTTATTATTATTTATCTCGGAAAGCATTGACCAAGATATAGTCAAACTAGACTTCTTAAAATGAAATATTTCAAACTATTAAATAGGAATCATTCATTCCAGCCCTAATTCTCAAACCATGCAAAGAATCACATGATAGATGATAGACCATGGATCATTAAACCGCTAACAGTAAACCCAACAATGACCAAATCAACAACTCTATGACCTAGTCAAGATTAAATCAACAATATTTTTCTTATAAAACTAAACAAGCCTTTAATTTCAAATTTATTTGGTTATATTTCTCAAACAAAAACAGTGTATGTGTCGTTTAGACAAAGATTTTTAGGCTACAGAAAATATCTATTGAAGAAGGGAAGGCGAAAAAATCCATACACGACTCAATCCTGAAGTCGGAAACCTTCTATACCCTGGCTTAAAGAGTTTTCAGAAGAAATTTTGCTTTTATAAACATTTTATAAACCCTGTCTTGAGTCCTTTGACGATGCTAGTGGAGCTTTCTTGTTAGACCTGAAATACTAAATTGTAGTATTCTCATTCCCTCAGTTTGTTTTTATATTTTGAAATCTGTCAAGAATTCTTCATGCGTATTGACTATAAAAATTTGATCCTTACTTGAGCGCTTCTCTTACGATTACCGACATTAGAGGGATAAAAGCACTGCCCCTTGGCTTCTGTAAATTGTTAAACATAATGTAACCTCAATAAGCTGATTGTACACTGCCAGTTGTCCTGGCCAGCTGTACTTTCTATTCTTTATTTTCTTGAGCCTATTTAGCCCAGTTATTTCCCTTTGCATAGTATCTTCTTCATTAACTCTTCTCATTGTACTATTCTTCATATATTTCTAATATACTGTTTTATGTTCTATTCTTTCTCTCTTCATTTCTTACTTCACAATTTATCATGGTATCAGAGATACAACAGTAAGCCTCTTCACACAGGCTGGAGAGAAACATGATCCTCAAATAGCGCAGAGCTTCACGAATCTTGAGAGCATTCGACACATACTTTTAACAAGGTTTGGAGAGTTGTCCATCATACTCTCGAAAGATCCTTGCAGGAAACTTCCACAAGGAAGTAGACCATTATACGCTCAAAAGATCAGCGTAAGAATCTCACGCGCCAAAGCAGAGCATACAATGCTCGAAAGATGGAGGAAGAAGAGAGTGCAGAAGAAGAAACTTTAAAGATTCTTGTAATTTTCAAGAATCATCAAAGGATTCACGAAGAAGAGCTGCAGGAGATGGGAACTCTTGAAGAATTCAAAGCATTTGTTGAAATTCGTGAAAGATAGTTGCAGAAAGAAGAAGCGTTTAAAGCATTTTGGAAATCGCTCAAATCTATTAAAGATTGCAATGGACAACGCCAAGCTTCAAAGAATTCGTGTATTTCTTTCAAATCTTTGAAAGATTCATGAAATTTTTCTTCCGCGGGAGAAAATTCCTTTAAATGTAGCAAAGATCGCGTCTAAGGAGCAAAGAACAACTATCACAGCCATAAGATTCGTCCTGCGAATGGATCCAGAGATGGAAACCATTTCAAAAGGGACGAAGAGAGCGTGGAAAAGATGAAATAATTTGAGCCGTTAGATCTTGCGCAGAGGACCGACAACCATTGGATCAGTGAGAAGGTGCATGAGGTTTAGTCCTTTGCAGCGCATAGGAGAAATTCAACTTGCGAAGTCACAAAATCATTTGGACCATCCATCAAGAAACACGTGGTGAGATCTCGGCATTTTGCTGACTCGCAAGGTGTAAAGGTCAGAAGATAGCCATGAGAATTTGTGAATTGTGAAATCACGAGTCATTTTGGACCGTTGGATCATGAAATATTGTCAGTCGTCGATCTTATACCATCGCAAAATCGGGGATCAGGAGTTGGATGAGCAAAGGAGACTGCTCTCCAAAACCCTGATACGCGACATCCCGACATCACAAATCGCGAAATCCCGAGAGGATTGTGAGTCGTCCATCTCAGAGGAGAGGTGGCTGCAGATCCATGTGCCATTCACATTTTGGCATTTCCGAGTTCGGGATATCAGAGGTCTTGTTGAAAAAATTTCGGCACACTCCATGGAGAAAGTCCCATAATCTCGAAAAGATCACAGTCGTCCATTCATTCAGACACGTGGCAGAGATCGAGGAAACCGTCAGCATTTTGGCTACCTGGATTTCAAGTTGACAGAGGATTTCTATCAATGGGTGTCGTAAATCATGAAATCATGAAATGACAAGGACCGTCCATCTTGAGGGGACGCGTGGCCACAATCTACTTCCTCAGGGAAAGTACTACAAGGAAAGGCCATCGACATTCTGAGAATCGGTCTTTCGGGAGTCGAGAGACCAAGAGATCGCGCGTTTGAGTCGCGAAACCTCGAAAGGGACCGCAGTCATATCAGGAGAGGTCATGTGGACCAGAGTTATATCCCAAGGGGCTAACTGAATTTAACATCGCTTCGACAAATCGACAGCTCAGAGTTCGCGGTTTGGGAAACTCTGGGACAAGAGTTCTAAACTCACGAAATAATGAATCACGAAATCCCGAAGGGATCTGAACCGTTAGATCACAGGAAGATCTGGACCGTTGATTGACGTTTCGGTGATCGGAAGCTGGAGAGACAAGAATTTAGAGGACTCATCTAACGAAGTCCCAAGGTCAAAACTTGCGAAGACAAATTGTTTTTTTTTTATATGGCCTCGTCTAGCAATTTAGGACCAACTCAGGGTACGATTCTTCTTGGAAAGAACTACGAGTTCTGGTCTCTTCAGATGAGATCCTTCTTGTAAGCACAAGAGCGCTGGGATCCAGTGGATCTTGGATATGTGGAACCAGATCCAATATCCCTTTCTACTATGACAAATCCACAAAGAATTGCTCGCAACATAGAGGAACAAAGAAAATAAAGATAAATTTTGGATTCAAAATTCTGTGGATGATTCAATTTTCTCAGAAATCGTAGGCGCTAGTACTTCAAAATAGGCCTGGGACATCCTTAAATATTCCTATCAAGGAAATGACAGGGTCAAAACAGTTAAACTACAGACCTTGAGGACACAATTCAAGACTCTAAGGATGACAGAGTCCGAAAAAGTGGATCAGTTCATGACCAGAGTCATGGGCATCGTGAACCAGATTAGACTAACTTGTGAAACCATCACTGATCAACGAATTGTTGAGAAAATCCTCAAAAGTTTACCAAAGAAATTCAAAATGGTTGTAACAACAATCCTTGAATCCAAGGATCTGTCGTGTTTTTCAACAGATGAATTAATTGGTTCTGTGGTGACACATGAGATCAAACTACATCTCACAGATGAGTCAATCTCCAATGCTTTCAAAACTCAATTCTCCTTCAGCAGAGGGAGAGGCAGAGGAAGAAGCAGAGGTCACCAAGGAAGAGGGAGCAATCACAGTAACCCTCACTCCAGTGGAGGTAATAGACAACAATATCTGAATCAAAATTTCAAAGGTCAAAGACAACAGCAACAAAATCAACATCAGAATTTCCAGCCTCAAAGAGGCAGAGGGCGAATATCAAATGAGAAATCAAGCATACAATGCTATTAATGCAAAAAGTATGGGCACTATGAATCTAGATGCAGGAAGAAGCAAGTAGATCGGCTCTTAGGCAGAGCACATGTGTCAAATCACACGAGAGAAAACTCGGGAGGTATGTTTCTTTCGTGTCACAACACTAAACATCAACCTAAAGCTCTTTGGTTGCTAGATAGTGGATGCAACAATCACATGACATGTAACAAAGAATTACTTTGATGCATTCATTCTTCAATCTCATATGATATTACACTTGGAAATGATTACTTAGTCAAGGTTCAAGGAAAAGGAACTATTCCTATTCTTACTAAACAAAATGTCAAGAAAGACATAAACAATGTCTATCATGTTCCAGATCTGAAAAATAATTTGTTAAGTGTAGGAAAACTCATTGAACATGGCTATAAGGTACTTTTTGAGGGAGCATCTTACAAAATATATGACAAAAACCCCAGCAGAAAACTAATTTCTGAAATCCATATGACTCCGAATAGAATGTTTCCCCTTACACTCAGAACTGTAAATCTGATTCAACCATATGCACAGAGTGCATCTACCCCAAATGAAACAATGGTTTGGCATACAATATTTGGACATCTACCATTTCAGAGTCTAAGTCTTCTTCAGAAACACTCCATGGTCAAAGGTCTTCCCATCTTTAAAGAGAAAATTCCCCCATGTGAGTCTTGCACACTTGGAAAACATAAGAGAACTAGTTTTCCACAGTCTTCCAATCGAGCCAAACAACATCTTGAACTTGTTCACACTGACCTATGTGGACCAATGCAAACAGAATCAATAGGTGGTAGCTTTTACTTTCTAACCTTTATTGATGATTTTAGCAGAAAAATATGGATCTATTTTCTCAGACACAAGTCTGAAACTTTCGCAAAATTCAAAGAATTCAAGGCAGAAGCTGAAAAATAGAGTGGCAAATATATCAAAGCACTCAGGTCAGATGGAGGAGGAGAATACAACTCCAAAGAATTTGCAAATTTCTGCAAATCACAAGGCATTATTATACAAACAACAATCAGGTATACTCCACAACAGAATGGAGTGGCTGAAAGGAAAAATCAGACAATAATGAATATGGCAAGAACACTTATCAAAGAGAAAAGTTTGTCAAATAGGTTTTGGGATGAAGTTGTAGCATGCTCAATTTATCTCTTGAATAGATCTCCAACCACAAGTCTAAAGATGAAAGTTCCCCAAGAAGCATGGAGTGAGACAAAGCTAAATGTTGCACATCTAGGGACATTTGGATGCATAGCATACGCTCACATACCTTCCGAATTAAGGAAGAAACTTGATGACAAAAGTGAGAAATGTATTTTCACTGGATATAGTGAAACATCTAAAACTTACAGGGTTTACAATCCAATCACCAACAAACTAATTCTCAGTAGAGATGTAAAATTTCTGGAAAATCAACTCTGGAATGATTCAGAGAATTAGCAGTCAAAATTCATTGCTGCCAAGCTCTGAAATAGCAGAAAATTCAGGACAACAAGTACCTCAAACTATTCTTCCAAGATTGCAAGTACAAAGACAACCTGGAAATTCTCAGGATAACTCAACTTCAAGGAGAGAATCATTCTCTGAACCACAAAATCAGAGAACTCGCAGTTTGAGAGAAATCCATCAGCAGTTGGATGACTTTGAACAACACAGCCTTTTTGCTTTAATGTCATGTCAACCTACATATTTTAAGGAAGCAGCTAAGGAGCCACATTGGGTTCAAGCCATGAACCAAGAAATTGACTCCATTGAGAAGAACAAGACATGGGATCCTGTTGATTTTCCAAGTCACAAGAAGAGTATTAGTGTCAAGTGGGTTTACAAAACTAAACTCAATGAAAAAGGGCAGATCGAAAAACACAAGGCAAGACTTGTTTCCAAAGGATTCTCACAACAACCTGGTACTGATTATGATGAAACTTTTGCTCCAGTAGCAAGATTAGACACTGTAAGGACTCTATTGTCCATAGCAGCCCAATGCAAATGGCAAGTATACCAAATGGATGTCAAATGAGCATTCCTGAATGGTTTCTTAGAAGAATAAGTTTATGTCGATCAACCATCTGGATTTGAAGTCCAAGAGCACCTAGCCAAAGTATATCGGTTGAAGAAACCTTATATGGCTTAAAGCAAGTTCCAAGAGCTTGGTACAACATAATTGACACTTTTATGATCAAACATGGTTTCAGCAAAAGCCAAAATGAGCCAACTCTTTACACCAAAATAGATCAGCATGGTAAAATTTTGATTGTATGTTTATATGTTGATGACATGGTCTATATAGGAAATCTTGAGTTAACAAATTTTAAACATGCCATGCAATCTGAGTTTGAGATGAGAGATCTTGGCATAATGAAATATTTTTTAGGGATTGAAGTTAATCAATCAACCAAAGGCATTTTTGTCTGTCAGCAAAAGTATGCAGTAGACATCCTCAAAAGATTTTGCATGGAAGGATGCAATCCAATAGATACCCCTATACCCCTAGGCACAAAATTGAGCAAGAATGATGAAGGTCCTACAGTGGACTCTACCCTGTACAAAAGTTTAGTAGGCAGTTTGTTGTATCTTATAGCAACTGGGCCTGACATTATGTATGCAACCAACCTTGTTTCCAGATTCATGGAATCCCCAAAAGATTCTCATTGGAAAATGGCGAAACAAATTCTAAGATATGTCGCAGGAACTCTCCATTTTGGCTTATGGTACACTAAATCTGATAGTAATCAACTTTCTGGTTACACAGACAGTGATTTTGTAGGCAGCCTAGATGACAGGAAAAGCACATCTGGACATGTTTTTCACCTGGGCTCGAACCTAATCTCATTGGCATCAAAGAAGCAACCAATTGTTTCAATATCTTCTGCAGAGGCAGAGTATGTCACTGCTACCTCAGCTTCCTATCAAGATGTGTAGCTGAGAAGAATATTGAAAGATATGTCACATACAGAAAATGATCCAGCTCCTATTTTTGGTGACAATACTTCAACAATTGCTTTATCCAAAAATCATGTGTTTCATAAGAAAAGAAAACACATTGACACTCGTTTTCATTTCATACGCGAGTTAGTCAATAATGGTGATATTGTACTACAATTCTGTGGTTCTCGAGATCAACTTGCTGATATCTTTACAAAGCCACTAAGAAAATCATTTTTTGATTTTCAGAGACAACACTTAGGTATAATCAGTGCTGATGTTTGTAACTGTTGAATTTAAGAGGGAGTGTTAAATATAATGTAACCTCAACAGGCTGACTTACACTGCCAGTTGTACTTTCTATTCTTGATTTGCTTGAGCCTATTTAGCCCAGCTATTTCCCTTTGCATAGTATCTTCTTCATTAACTCTTCTCATTGTACTCTTCTTCATATATTTCTAATATACTGTTTTTTGTTCTATTCTTTCTTTCTGCATTTCTTGCTTCACAATTTATCATAAATAACTATCCTGGAAAAATGTAATTCGGTAATAGAAGCTCGAGGTGTTTGCTAGGGAAGAGCATGAAGAAGGGAGGAGAAGAGAGCTACATGGGTTGTCAAACAAAACAGTCTAGTAGTGGAGAGTTGTAAGTCTTTTAAACCCTCTCACTTTTTGTTTTAACTATTTTTCGCCAAGTTTTTAGAGATATAATTTTATCTTTCCAGTGCTTTTTAACATTTAAAAATGTGATTTGCCTGTGACCCCTTCCGATCTATAGGACCTCTTTCCTCGATTAAAAAATCAAAAAGAAAAACTCATTTTAATAGATCTCTTTGCTAGATTAAAGAAAGGAAAAGGACAAATCAGGTTTAATCGGGGATATTGTCTGAGGGTGTTGGGTTTTCAAGATCTAATTTATGTAGTTGATCAACTTAGTTATTGAGGACATCCTTATCTCTATGGGAGATTCGGAGCATCCAATAGGCATGGGAAATGGTAAGCGTTACTCCATACCCGTTGATGCTCGAATCTCCAATCGACTTAAGCTCACAGCTAATGTAAACCCGGATTTGTAAACCCAACGAAGTCTGGTGCACTGTTTTTGTAAAACCCAATCTATTTCTTTTGGTTCCCAGGATTTATGGGCCGTTAGTGTGGTCCTCCGCCAAGTATATTCATGGAATAATGATATCTGCCTGGATTTTTCATAACGAAGTAGACACGTCTGGTGCACTGTTTTTTAAATCCAATACATTTCATTTGATGTTCATGATCTATTGCACGCTACTGCGGTCCATATGAAAACATTTGTTTGTGTATACATTACTAGCAATAACCATTTTATAAAAGTGGTTGAATCTGCGTCATTAATTTTAAAAGGTGGAAAATGAATTTAAAATGAAGGCGTATATCAACCACTTTTATAAAGTGGTTATTTCTAGTTGATAGTTTGGAAACTACCATTAATATATGATTAATGTATTATTTAATTATTACATTAATATAATATATAATAATAACTTATTAATGTTATACATTAATGTGTTATATTAATATATTAATTAATTAAAAATACATTATAAAAGTATTGATACACTAATTAATTAATACATTAATCTTAATGTATTTAATAATACATTATTACAATGGTGTAATGTATAAAGTAAACTATTAATACATTAATGTATAATGTAACATATTAAAATAATAATGCATTAATAATGTGATGTAAGATAACTAATATAGTAATATATTATTGTAATGTCTAAATTAACCTATTGATTGATAGATTAATAATGTAATATATTAATCAATCTATACATTAATATATTGCTAAATTATTAATACACTAATAAAGTAATACATTATTAATATAGTAATAATGTAGTCATATATATATATATTTAATGTATTTGGTAAAACATTATTAAATTAGTAATACATTATTACATTATTATAATGTAATGTATTTTAATTAATAAATTTTAATACATTAATACATCATTAAATACATTAGCACATTGTATGCATTTAATACAATTTAAATGCATTAATGTACTAACATTTTAAATAATGTTTTACTAAATAATGTATTAACATTTTAATAATGTAGTCATATATAGGCCTTAATGTATTTAGTAAAATATTATTAAAATGTTAATACATTAACAATACATTAGTACATTAGTGCATAATTAATACATTAATAATACATAATTTAAGTAATAATTTATTAATAGATAATTTATTAAAATATTAATACCTTAATAAATACATTATTAAAGTAGTAATACATTTTAATTAATACATTATTAAATACACTAACACATTTAATATATTAAATGCATTAATAAAGTATCATTAATAAAATATTAAAATACTAATAAAATATTAAAATACTAATAAAGTAATGCAATGATAATACATTAATAAAGTAGTAATAGATTGACCTTAATGTATTTAGTAATACATTATTACATTGTAATATATAAATTAAATCATTAATACATAAATTTATAATGTAATACATTAATTTATTAATAAATTGATACATAAATATATAATCGATTATTTTATTAATACATTAATACATCATTAAATCCATATTTTATTAAAATATTAATATCTTAATATAAATAAAAATACCATAATAAAAATACCTTAATACCTTAAAGAGTAACTTAATAAATACATTACTAAAGTTTAATACATTACTATAATTTATAAAATAATTAATACATTATTAATGTAATATATTAATATACTAACTAAGGTAATAATACATTAATAGAAATTTATTAAAATATTAATACATTTTAATAAATATATTTTTAAAATAGTAATACATTTGAATACATCATTACATACACTATCACATTTAATACATTAAATCCATTAATAAATACATTACTACTACTAGAACATTTAATACATTAAATCCATTAATAAAGACATAAAGTAATACATTATTAAAGTATTAATACATTAATTGAAAATGACCATGATTGATTATGATTGATCATGACAATGGTTTGTTATGATTGACCATGAAAATGACCACGACCATGGTAAAATTTGTTAGACCTTGGTATTCTTTGGGAAGGAAAGGAAGACTATGGTTGACATGGTTGATTATGGTTGACTATGACCTTGCTTAACCATGACCATAGATAATTATGGTTGACCATGGCCATGGTTAATTGTGGTTGACCTTGGATTACTATGATCGTGAAAATGGTTAACTTCTGTAGACCTTCACTATGGTTGACCTTCACTATGGATGATATTCACTACATTGTTGAACTTGGTTGACCACGACCATGATTGACTATGGTTTACCATGGTTAACAATGGATAAACATGTTTCACAATTGTTTTCCATAAGTGACCGTGAACATGGTTGACCAAGAATAAGGATGACATTCAAGTAGCAACATTTGGAATTATTTGTCAGATTACGATGACTTGATATTTGCGTCACATTGCGGCAATGAGGCTGTAACAACCCTAATTAGATAAATGCTTAAAGATTACAAAGTAAAATTAATTAAAGAAAATAATTGTGGTTAACTAAGAAACAATTTAACTACAGTTCACATTTAATGACCTGAGAAATAGATTTAAGAGATCAATGAAAAATGTTAAAAAAATGGTTGCGTATGCAGAGAGGGAGCCTATGAATCCCGAGAAGATAAAACATTTAAGGAAGGAGAAGAGACAAGCATGGAGGGTGGTTGGAGGAGTAACTGCATGAGTCGGCGAAGGAGGAATAAGGGAAAGGGGAAGGTTGACGGGAGGATCATTCGATGGAGGAGGGATTGTTCTGAGGACTGTTGAACTTGCTGTGAGCACAAAGTTTCTGACTGTGGCTTTTGATCAGGGGATGCACTGAGTTGCTGGAGGTTTTGGGCACGGGGGCCAGGATATCCATAGATATCCTGGAGCTAGGTAGTTTTCCTAGTTGGCAGGGAGGAAAATAGTTTTGGGCAGTTATTTTCCTGTTTGTGGCAGGGTTGATCTGTGTAGCAGGGAGCAGAAAGGCAACAGCAAGGCAAAGAGGCAACAGAAATTAGCATCAGATCCAGGTACTTGTTAAGTTATGTATTTATTTCATTCTTCCATGAATTTAGTATTTATTGATAAATCTAAGTTACTGAAGTTGTTGTTATAAAAGTCAATATCATGCTATGAAGTTTTGTTTCAGTTTACTTTCATAAAATGTTTAGGAAACTTAATGATGTTTAGAAATATACGGTTGTTACATATGGTATCAGAGTGTCTTAGTTTGAAATCTGGGCCTAAGGGCCAAAACCTCGAGTGTTAACTCCAGCCACGCTTAAACTACAAACAAAACACGTTCAGTTTGACCCAATATGACTGATACAGTATCCGAAAATATACAAAAGATAGCACCCTTCCGTTACCCAAGCAAATAATCTCATATATCGTGAGAAACAGCTTTAGGTAATACCCTGTAACTAGATCATGTATGGTCACTATAGTTTTAGTCTGAACATTCAAAGGAATGCCTTTAAAATAGTGGAAGCAAACCGGATAGTTGGAAGGATCACTTCCCACAAAATGACTATCCTTAAAGCAGCCTGAATAAATCTATTAAGCACGAAAAACATATATGATAACTTAATTTTATTTTGAGCAATGCTTGTCAATGAAGTTTCGGGTAGAATAGACACCTGAAATCGATAAAAACGTTGAGGGAAAACTTTTGTCTAAGGCTTGAAGTTGGTAAGAATTAATAACTACACGAATCATACCAAATAAAATGCAAAAGGACATTTGCAGGACCTTGAAAAGGCCTACTTCATTCCGAACTTACCTAAATGAAGAACTGCCAATGCGCAGTTGGACAAAGGAAATTTAGAAGACTTGTATCACGCAGAAACAGTGTAAACCAGTTGCCTTTACTAGCCTCAATGAAATTTTAAAATAATGAAGAATCTTAGGAACTATAGACCCATGCAAATTTTAACCTTGTCAAGAAAGCAATTTTAACACTACGTAATGTTTTATGCAACAAATCAATTATCTCGAAGGAGAGCTGTCTGTTACGCGTGAGGACAAATCTGAGCCGTCAGATCTCGGGCGAAATCCCATCAGCTGTCAGATCTCGAGAAGTTGCGCAAGGTTTAAGTCCTAGTGTGCAGAGGAGGAGTCCCGGAAGAGTCATCGGGATATCAGAATCATCGGGGTTTTGTTAAGTCAGAGAATCGAGACCTTGTGGTTCTCGAAATCTTGAGAACGGATCCCGGCCGTTGATCTCAGCAGGGACACGCGTCAGCATTCTGGGGAGGTATCAGGATTTTACCCATCGGGAATTTCAGGGGTGTAGAATAGTTACGTCAAGGAATCGTGATACCCAATTTCCCGATAGGATCAGAACCGTCCAAACAGCAGGACAGGTGTCCATCATTCGGGGAGAGTCGAAGACTCTGTGAGAAAGAGGTCGGGAAATCTGTAGAGGAAATCCCAATACAATCAGAGCCGTCTATCTGTGGGACAGGTGGCAACCATCGAGAACCATCGGCGTTTGGCCCCATTGGAAAATCGGGAATTCCGAAGACATAGGCACATTGGTATAGAAAACCCCGAAATAGCGAGGGGCGATTGGGACCGTCCATCAGCAAGGACACGTGGCAAGGGATCCCGAGGAGTCGGGGTTCGGCATATCGGAGTTTCTGGAGGCAAGAAACTATTGCAGCTCGAAGTCGCGATTCACGATATCCCGACGGAGGAGTCGTGTGGGCCATGGCGGGAGATAGTGGAGGCCAGCTGTCAGCGTAACAGAGTGTCGAGGACAGCGGCGTAGTGGAGGCCATCTGTTAGCGTAACGGAGCATCGGGATTTGGGTGATCGGGAATCTCGCGAGTGTATGCATTGAGGCATCACAAACCCCGTAGCCCCGATGGGGTAAAGTAGTGGTCACGGGTGATGGTCACATTGACCAGGAGCTAGAGCCGGGAGGGCTAACGTGAAGATAAGGCGAATCGGGGATCGAAGGATCGCGGATCCAAGGGGCATGTGCACCTCGACATCGAAAATTCCAAAACTCTGATGGAGAGTATGACTGCGGTCATATACGAATAGGTCACATGGACCAGAGCCTAGCTAGGAGGAGCTAAGGGAAAGGGACTCATCGAGAAATCAGAACCTAAAAATATCGATAAGGGATAAGACTACGGTCACGGAGGCAGGTCATATGAACCAAGCTCGTAGCAAAGGGGCTATCGAAGAAAAGAACCCATCAGGAAAGTTAAGCACAAAATCCCGATGGGAAGGTATATGGTAATGGTCTTGTGAGCGCGATCATATAGACCAAGGCATAGCCAGTAGGGGCTAGCCCTTAGAGACGAAGCTCATCGCGAATCGGGGATTGGAGAGGTGAGGAATTCGCGACAGCGAAAAGTCTGAAACCCTGAATCCCGATATATAGAGTCGGGGATAAGTCACGGTAGGTGCAGAGGCCGTGATGAGGGAAGATAAGGCCTTTGGATTGGGACATTCGAAAGTGAATCCCGGGGGGGGATCTAAAGGGCCGCTTTGGCTCAGATGAGTGGAATGTGAACGATCCTTTGTACCCATAAAACTAGATATATTCACACGTATAACAACATACATATGCACAGACGAATAAATTTATAAATATAAATGAAATAAATTCAATAGAAAAATAATACCAAAATTCGTACAGAGCTGGAATTACAAGCAAATCTTTTGTTCAAAAGAAGAAATCACCATTCATTACCACAACGCAAGTAAGATTTATGCAATTTCTTGATTCGAATAACCCCGCGTTCTTCATGAAGGTATTAAAACTGTGCATAGCTGGCGGACTGAATCGTACCTCTTACCATAGCTGAGGGCGAGCTCTGCAAAATGTACAGACAGGGGAATGGTTCCTGATATTTCAAGGAGACTGGGCTCCAGGTCCTGGATCTTGTCAGTGGCCACACCAATATACTATGTTTCTACAAAAATGAACTGGTAAAGTGCTCAGAACAATGGTGTGGATGTGAGCCATGGCAAGGAATATTCTGGAGACCTCTGAGCAGAGCAGAGGCAGATCTGTGGTGGACGAAAACTGATGTGAGGAAAGTCCCAACAGATGAGAAAGTGGGACAGAGGAGGAACGCGTAGAGAGTTGAAAGGTTGACAGGTGTAGAAATTGGGGGTTAGATACGAGGGAGCTTGAGAAAGCCATACGAGCACGTGGAACCCATGCGTGCCCGAACCCTTGGGTATACGTTCAATTATTATATCTAATATAAGGTGTTAAAAAAATATATATATATATATATAATTCAAAGTAAATTAAATAATTTAGTATAAATAATTTATATATCAATAAGGTCAAATTAGTTTACATTTAAAGTAAAGATAATTTGAGTTAAATTAGTGTAATAATAATTTTAAAATTAATTATTCTATTTAGTGTAAGGTTAATCTACCTTAAAGTTCGATGTTAACCAAGCTTAGATGCTTCATCCTAACCCAAACCAAGCAAATTCCCCTGATGGAGTAATGTCTATCTACAGACAAGTAAAGAAAACTCACGCCTAAACCTGTTTCTAAGTTTAAGTAGCACCAATTTGAAACGTCCTGGAACTCACCCTGATAACTTGGGGGTGATGCAGGTTAAGTTATACAAGATGGCCAGGACTCGAAGGGGTTGAGGCAGGGGAGCGTCGTCATGGGAACCACTGACACCACCCACACCATCAACACCATTAACACCATCGACACCACAAGCACCACCACCACCATCACCCAAACTAGCCCTCATACTGTGCTCGTTGGAAGCCATTAAGGAGACTTTGAAGGGGCGCCAACTGGTAGGAACTGAAGTGGAACCCCCACCATCTAGAACGGGTAATCCAGAAGCATCAAGGAAATCAAGGGGAGAATTTCCACCTGAAGACATCACGCAAGAATTGCAGAAGATCAAACTTCCAGAGTTTGCCAGAGGTCGCGCCAGTGAACACGCGGAAGCATGGTTGGAAGGCATGACCAGGTGTTTTGCCTTAAGGGACTATGCATCCAATTCCAAGGCCAAGATCGCAATTTTCCAGTTAAGAGACAGTGCCTTGAACTGGTGGGGCAACTTGGAAAGACAACTACACCTTACCCTAGACACAGTATCTTGGGAACTTTTCGAGGAGAGGTTCCGAAGGAAATATCTACCAGCATACTACGAGGAACAACAAGTAGGGGCATTTCATGCCTTAGTACAAGGAAACCGAACTGTAGAAGAATACGAGATCAGGTTTATGGAACTGGTCAAGTATGTTTCGTATATGGACAATGACCAGCGACAGGTAGAGCGCTTCGTTTATGGATTGAACCCGAAAATAAGAGCTATGGTGTGGATGTGGAAACCGTCTTCATTAGCGGAGGTGGTAGAAAGTGCACGTTATGCGGAAGAACACATGAACTTAACAGGAGGTACCAGATCAACATTTCCGCATCGTCCTGGATTCATAGGAAAGACCCCGAGGACATTTCCAAGGGGAGGGGGCTCAAGACCACCACCTTATGGTAACAAAGTCGTGCCAAGGACAATAGCTGCAGGGATTTCAATGGAAACTAGTGCAGCATCTCGTTCACCGCCAACGGTGCAGACAGGCCCACGACCATCTCGAGGAATAGCTAGTAGGGGAAGGGGTTCCAGGGGAAGGAACTCGTTTAGGAATCAGTCACATAACAGTGCACCGGTTCAATCTCGTATTGCGTGTTGGAGATGCGAAGGACCCCATTAAGAACGGGACTACCCAGAGTTACAATCAAGGTTTGTGCATCGAGAAGGAAAGGCACCAATGGGGAGGTCATGTAGCAACCATCAGATTTACGCAGCAGTTAATAACCGCCAGGCCGAACATCAATCCACCGTGGTGGAGTCATCAGGTACGCTAAATCATATCAATGTTAAGATTTTGTTTGATTCTGGTGCGACAGATAGTTTCATTTCACCATCTACATTAGAAAAGAGTGGGCTCGCAGCCTACGAGAACGATGACTTTAAACAAGTCGAGATGGCTTCAGGGGAAAAACAAGTTGTAGGACCTAGCGTCGATAATTGTATAGTAGACCTAGGAGTGTGCACTACCAGGTTGAAGGTATACGTCACTGCTCTCGGGGCATATGACCTAATCATTGGAATGTATTGGTTAGCAGCTCACTGAGATTTGGTAGATTGTTTCGCAAAGAAGGTGCTTTGTATCGATGATGAAGGAAGACCAATAGAGATCCAAGGTGTACAGAGAAAAGTGTCATTACGCTTTATATCAACCATGAAGGTCAAGCGATGCTTGAGGCAAGGGTGTCGACTGCATGTAGTGGAAGCAGTGGGTGAAAGGAAAGGACCCTCATTAGATCAGTATCCGGTATTGTCAAAATTTCCAGATGTTTTCCCGAACGAGTTACCAGGGTTACCTCCTAAAAGGGAGCTTGATTTTACTATAGAGCTAAAACCTGGTGCAAAACCAATATCCAAGACTCCATATCGGATGACGACACCGGAACTTTGTGAATTGCAAATGCACTTGAAGGAGTTACTAGACTTAGGGCTAGTAAGGCCCAGTGTTTCACCCTGGGGCGCACATGTAATTTTTGTAAAGAAGAAGGATGGATCCTTATGACTGTGTATAGACTACAGGGACTTGAACCGTGCTACAGTGAAAAATAGGTACCCAATGCCGCGAATAGATGACCTCTTCGATCAGATGAAAGGAGCAGCGGTATTCTTAAAGATCGATTTGCGATCTGGATATCATCAGTTAAGGATTAAGGAAGGTGATATCCCAAAAACTGCCTTTCGAACTCAGTTTGGACATTACGAGTTTGTTGTAGTACCTTTTGGATTGACCAATGCGCCAACAGTATTCATGAGCCTCATGAACGACGTATTTCGGAAGTACTTAGATCGATTTGTACAAGTTTTTCTGGATGACATTCTCATCTATTCCAGGAATGAAAGAGAACACGAGGAACACTTGCGAGTAGTATTGTCTTGCCTTACGGAGAACAAACTGTATGGGAAGCTGTCGAAGTGTTTGTTCTTTCAGAAAGAGATCCACTATTTAGGTCATATCATATCCGGCGATGGAATCTCGGTGGACCCAGAAAAGGTAAAGGCCATTATGGAATGGCCAGTGCCAAAAAATGCACATGAGGTGAGAAGCTTCATGGGGCTAGCGGGTTATTACCGGAGATTTGTGGAAGGATTCTCAAAAATAGCGAAACCCATCATCACTTTGCAACGCAAGGGGGTCAGGTATGAATGGACAGAAGAATGTGATAGCGCATTCATCGAGCTTAAGAGGTTACTAACTAGTGTGCCAATTCTATGAGTGCCAGATATGGAAAAGGACTCATGGTCTGCACGGATTCCTCGAAACAAGGATTGGGGGCCGTGCTAATGCAGGATGGAGGAGTGATAGCTTATGCATCAAGGAAGTTGAAGAAGCATGAAGAGTTATACGCGACTCATGATTTAGAGTTGGCAGCTGTAATGCTAGCTCTAAAATTTTGGAGGCACTATCTTGTGGGGCAAAATTTCGAACTCAAAACAGACCATCAAAGCTTAAAATATCTCTTCACTCAAAGAGATCTTAATGCCAGGCAAAGGCGATGGAGTGAGTTTATGAGTGAGTATGATTTTGGTATTTCGTACATAAAGGGAAAAGAAAATGTGGTCACAGATGCCTTGAGTAGGAGACCACATATCTTCTCCTTGGTAACCCTAAAGGTCAGTCTGAGGGAACATGTGTTGGCCCAACTACTAGGAGACAGTTGGTATTTAAAGGTTACTTCAAACCTCCAGAGCGGGAGGCAGTTAGACCCAAAGTATGAAGGATATAATCTAGAAACAGACAGATTGTTGAGATATCGAGGAAGGATGTACATCCCGGAGAATGGGGATATTCGAAGCATCATACTGAAGGAAGCCCATAGAGCACTTTATTGTGCACATCTAGGTGTGAAGAAGATGTACGCAGAGATGAAGAAACTCTTCTTTTGGGTAGGCATGAAGCGCGATGTGGTCCATTTTGTTTCCAGATGCCTAGAGTGTCAATAGGTGAAGGCCGACCACCATCACCCGACAGGACTCCTACAACCACATGATGTTCCTATGTCCAAGTGGGAAGTCATCTCAATGGATTTTTTTGTAGGGTTGCCACTCACATCTCTTAGACACAATGCCATCCTTGTGATAGTGGATAAGTTAACCAAGAGTGCTCATTTCATTCTGGTTAGAGACACTTACGATGTTACTAATGTGGCACAAGTGTTCATAAGTGAGGTTATCGGTTTGCACGGGATACCTAAGAAGATTATTTCAGATAGGGACTCCAGATTCACATCTAGGTTTTGGACAAGTTTATAGTCAACATTGGGGACTCAGTTGAACTTAAGCACAACTTATCATCCCGAAACAGATGGGAAAACCGAGAGAGTAAATCAAGTTATGGAAGACATGCTTAGGATGTATGTGATGGATAATCAAACCCAGTGGGAGAAGTACCTACCTTTGGTAGAGTTTGCCTACAATAACAGTTATCATAGTTCCATCGAAATGCCACCATACGAAGCTTTGTATGGAAGGCCATGCAAAACACCATTGAGTTGGGATAGATTAGAAGACCGAGTAATAGTTGGGCCAGAATTGATTCAGGAAATGGAGGAACATGTGATTCGTATGAGGCAGAGGCTAAAGGAAGCACAGGATAGGCACAAAAGTTATGCAGATGCACACAGGACCGACCGAAATTATGAAGTGGGGGACCAATTTTTTGTTCGTATCAGGCCTAATAAGATTACCATACGGTTCGGGAAGGGGACAAAGTTGTCACCTCAATTTATAGGGCCATTTAAGGTCCAAGAGAAAATTGGACCCGTTGCCTATCGTCTCATACTGCCACCCCACTTGCATAAAACTCATAATGTATTTCATGTATCTGTTTTACGTCATTATGTTGCTGATGAATCACATAAACTAAATTGGAAAGAATTGCAGGTATCGGACGTGGGAACCCTCACGGTAGAACCGTTACGCATATTGGACCGTAGAGTCCGACAGCTCAGAAACCGTCTGGTAGACCAAGTTAAGGTCCAGTGGGACAAGTATAGTCTAGGATCTGCTACTTGGGAGGACGCCGAGACACTACGGCGAGACTATCCCTCACTATTTTGACCACCTCGAGAATATGTTCTCGAGGGTGGGGTGTAGGTAACACCACCTTTTGACTTAGATGACCAGAATTATCTGAGACCTATAACCTTTATTTCCCAGTCACAGTGAAACTATTAAGTGATACACTTAAACTTTAAACTTATGAACTTTTATGAATGATTAAATGTTATCAATGATGAGGCATGTAATGCGATCTGTTATGTGAATGTGAATTTTATGAATGTTTAAATGTTATTGATGATGATGTATATGTTGCGACATATTGTGAGAAAGTGAAATTGTTGAATGTTTAAATACTATTAGAATGATGTTGGATA
>ML783081.1:490919-501040 GCA_009831015.1 Picea engelmannii | reverse complement strand
AAAATAAATTATTGAACCGGACAATTGTAATTAAACAATTTCTCACACAATTAATTGATTGTTGTCTTTTATAAAAGACTAGTCTTGTTGATTGGATTGAATGCATACCTAAATTATTAAAGGATGACAGTTTGATTATTAGTCTGTGCACGAGATTTGCATGTACTAGATACACATGCATTCCTTATACATATACACTAGTATGTATGAGCTTTCTTGACTTACTTACTGATAATGTTAGTTACTTTTTGTGAATGTGTGAACCATGCTCTTTTCCTTGTGCCACCAAATACCTTAAACTTCGGGACGAAGTTTCTTGAAGGGTGGGTGTATGTAATGACCCTAATTAGATAAATTCTTAAAGATTACAAAGTAAAATTAATTAAAGAAAATAATTGTGGTTAACTAAGAAACAATTTAACTACAGTTCACATTTAATGACCTGAAAAATAGATTTAAGAGATCAATGAAAAATGTTAAAAAAATGGTTGCGTATGCAGAGAGGGAGCCTATGAATCCCGAGAAGATAAAAAATTTAAGGAAGGAGAAGGGACAAGCATGGAGGGTGGTTGGAGGAGTAACTTCATGAGTCAGCGAAGGAGGAATAAGGGAAAGGGGAAGGTTGACGGGAGGATCATTCGACGGAGGAGGGATTGTTCTGAAGACTGTTGGACTTGCTGTGAGCACAGAGTTTTTGACTGTGGATTTTGATCAGGGGAGGCACTGAGTTGCTGGAGGTTTTGGGCAAGGGGGCCAGGATATCCATAGATATCCTAGAGCTAGGTAGTTTTCCTAGTTGGCAGGGAGGACAGTAGTTTTGGGCAGTTATTTTCCTGTTTGTGGCAGGGTTGATCTTTGTAGCAGGGAGAAGAAAGGCAGCAGGAAGGCAAAGAGGCAACCGAAATTAGCATCAGATACAGGTACTTGTTAAGTTATGTATTTATTTCATTCTGCCATGAATTTAGTATTTATTGATAAATCTAAGTTACTGAAGTTGCTGTTATAAAAGTCAATATCATGCTATGAAGTTTTGTTTCAGTTTACTTTCATAAAATGTTTAGGAAACTTAATTATGTTTAGAAATATACGGTTGTTACAGAGGCTATGTTCTTGACATTCTGACGATGACGCTGTGTTTATCACATTGTGACAATATGGTTATTTTTTCCAGCTTGCGATGAAGGGATCAGTTCATCACATTGTGACGACAGGATATTTGCATCACATTGTGATGACATGATATTTGCATCGCATTGTGATTACAGGGCTATGTTCATCACATTGCAATAACAGAATATTGTTTTTCACATATTGATGACGACAGGGCTATGTTCATCACATTGCGACGCTGAGATATTGTTTTTAACATATTGACGACGAAGGGATACTTTTTGTCACATATTGATAATGACAAGGATATTGCGATGAGGAGGCTACGTTCATCAGATTGTGATGAAAGACATTTAAGTAAAAAGTGGCTATGTGATGGGCATAAATGACATTTGTGATGAACATAAATGTCGTATGTTCATCCAATTGCGATGATAGGACATTTATTTCAATGACGGGGCTATGTTCATCACAGTGTGACGAAAGACATTGAAGTAAAAAGTGGCTACGTGATGAACACAAATGTCCTATGTGATGAACATAAATGTCATATGTTCATCACATTGCGATGAAAGGACATATATTTTAACGACATGGTTGTGTTCATCACATTACGATGACAAGACATTGTTTGTCACATAATGATGATAGGATATTTTCATCACATTGGAATAATGAGGATACGTTCATCTCATTGGGACGATGAAGCTATGTTTGTCACATTGTGGAAATATAGTTATGTGCATCACAATGTGACAATATGGTTATGGCTAGCCATGGTGAGCTATGGACAACAATTGTCAAACATGGTTAACTATTGTCAACTATGGTCAACCACAACCAACCATGGTCATGGTCAACCAAGGTCAACCATAGTTATGTTCATCACATTGCGACAATATGGTTATCTTTGTCACATTGTATGTTCATCGTATAAGGCTATGTTCATCACACTATGACAGTATTGTTATGTTCTTCTCAAAGCGACAACATGGCTATGTTCGTCACAATGTGATCATGGAATTTAAATTATTGATAAGTTACTAAAGTAATACATTATTAATAAATTAATATATCATTAATTAATACATTGCTAAAGTATTATTACTACAGTAATAATGTAATACATTAACAATACATTATTACAATAATAATATATTAAATATACATTCAATGCATTAATAAATTCATTACTAAAGTGTGAATACATTAAAATATTATTAAAGTATTAATACATAAATAAATAATACATTAAATTAAATTAAAATTAAAATTGTTAAATTATTATCATTACATTATTATTATTAAATTATTATTATTTAAATTATCTTTTAATTATTATTTTCTTATTATCATAAATTAAACCTTAATACAAATAACCTTAACTTTAATAAAGCCATAACCCTAATTTTAATCAAAATAACTCGAACCCTAATCTTAATAACTATTAACAATAATTGAAATATATAACAAGAATGATAATTTTCCTTTAAATTGTAATGGATTTATACTAAGATTAGTGTTAAGGCATCTTGTATTGATATTTATAATAGTGTGAATTGTGAAAAATCTCTTGTCTATATGCATAAAATGGGTTAATAAATATTATATTCATACTGCATAAAATGTGTTAATAAATATATTACGTTATTACCATAAAACACAATTCATATTTATAACTCATCTCATCTTTTATTTATATTTATAATATTGTGAAAAAACACTATTTACATGTGTAATTTTACTATTTTATAATATTATGAAAAACATTATTTATAATATTGTGAAAAAACTGTTTTAATACATTAAAATATTAATAAAGTATTAATACAATAATAAATAATACATCAAATTAAATTAAAACTAAAATTGTTAATTTATTATGATTACACTCTTATTATTAAATTATTATCATTACATTATTATTATTAAATTCTTATTATTTAATTTATCCTTTAATTATTTTTTTCTTCTTATTATTAAATAAACCTTAATATAAATCAAAATTATCATATATCTACAACACACATAAATTTTTTATTTATATTTATAATATTATTAACACAATTTTGTAAATATTAATATAAATTTTATATTTATATTTATAATATTATTAAAAACCTTAACACAATTTTGTAAGTATTAAGAGTTTACTTATTGAAACATTTAAACCTTAACACACACTTTTATATATTATGCTATATTTAATATATATAGCATATGGAATATATCCTGTATAATCATAAAGGAGGTAAATTCAATACTTTGCCGAATTATTTCCAAAAAAAAATATACATAGAAACCCTGTCCGAATATATTTTTAAATATGCCAGTGTATTTTTAAAACGTTTTAATTATTGGGGCAGCAAAGTCGTTTTTTACTTCATTGTTTCTGGGATTTCAAAACTAAAGCTTAATTTTAACGAAAAAAGTTAACTAATGAAGAATTTATAGCTATATTTAACCGGGCAATTTGCCCATTAAATTCCAACCCTGCCAGAACCTACAATTAGGTTATAGTAACGGGCGGAGAGAAAGAAAGATCACGCGCATATTAATCTGTATAATACAATAAATGAATCAATGTTGGGTATAATACAATAAATCAATGAATGTTGGGCTTCCGTCTTTTCATTGAATCCTTATCAATCATGCATGGAACTGGATGGTTAATTGTTCTTAGTTATCAGATGAGGTTTAAGGTCAAATTATTGGTTACAGTTGTTAACTATGATTAAATTTGATTAGGATTGTGATGGATCTGTTTTTGCATTTTTGCTTGCAATCCATCTAACTATTCTATACATTACAGAATCGAACTATTCATATGCACATGAATATAGAAAGGAACTATGCAATATGAATCGAACCATGCATAAACACGCGCCAGTAGGCAAGTGCACTCACAACAACCCTCAACCCTCGGGCATAAATCTAAATCAAACAAGCGGTGGCTGGTACAATAACCCGAGGGCATAAAAATCCATCAGGTGGCGGCAGGCACAGTAATGAAAGGGAATAAAAATAGTAGATAAATAATATGTGGCGGGCAATTCACGATCCACGAACACGCGGTAAGGAGGCGGTCATGAGATGGAGGCTGGTAATATGAAACATTTGGTTGTATTAGGTTGATAAATGGAACATGTGGGCATCAGACTATCGGTTCAGAAGCAGAACGTGGGTATTTATTTAGATGCCACGATTTAATGCTACTTAATCATTTAAACCTGGCAATTACATATCCTTACAATAATTTTTTAATGTGATTAAGTAAATGTTAAAAGGTAAACATGTTAACGGATGCCTTGATAAATGCAAGAAAGTTATGAACAATAAATCTGACCCATCGATTTTGGAGGATGACTAAGAATTGACAAGGATCTTCAATGCATAGCCATCAGATTAGGGTTTAAGGTCAAATAAGGTTAAGAGATCATTAATTGTGCCCATTGTCAATAGGTGTACGACTTTTAGCCTAATAATGATTCAACGTTGCAGACTATCACTTTCTTTGTTTGAAACAAGTTTCATGTTCCACTAGTAGTAAGTCTATAAACAAGGTATTCAAATGAAAACATAATGGTCATGGGTACCTTACTGGAGATCTTCGTTTTTCTGTTTGGTTGAGGATCCATATTATTTTTGTATTGGAGGTTTTGGCATTTCAGTTTTGGCTGTGAAATGTTGTATGTTGTTGATATTAGGACATCATCTAAATGTTAATGTTAATGATGATTTATTTTCTTGTCACATAAGAGCAGTTAGTGTCAATCACAAGTAAGTGCATAATTGAGTTATGTCATTTCCCTGTATTTTATCTCATTGAGTCCATTTTACATACAATCAACCTTACATGATAGGTTTAGAATATCACCTTCATATTTCTCAAAAATTTTCCTTACATTGTATAGATTTAATAATTTATACAATGATAATATTACTAACTTTGATTGTTTTTGTGTGATATGAAATAGCTATGGAGCACCTCAACCTTCAGGAGAGCCACAAAGGCTAATAGTTGATGAGGGTCTAGCGGTTAAAGAAACATTTAAGGATTACTATGATGAGGCTCTAGCCTATGCCAATGCAGTTAAAGAAACATTTAAGGATAGAAAGGAGAAGTATGAGGAGTTAATTGAAGTACAGTTAAAGAAACATTTAAGGATAGAAAGGAGAAGTATGAGGAGTTAATTGAAGTATTGAAGAATTTAAGGGCATAAAGGTTCACAATAAAAAAAATTATATTGATATTATTAATGAGTAGATTTAGTTATTAAATATTTATTTGAGAGGGAAGTCCATTTTTTACCTACTTTCATTGCCTTGCAAAATCAATATAGTAGATGTTATTTCTAGGGTAAAGGAAGTGCTTAAAGGATATCACACTCTACTTTTAGGATTTAAAACCTTTCTTCCTAAAGGTTGTGAATTGGCACTCCCACTTGAAGAGGAGGCAATCCATTATGTCAACAAGGTTAAGATGGAATTCAAGGATAACACCTAGAAGTATCATGAATTTATTGAAGTTATAAAGGATTTCAAGTAACAAAGGTTCATAATCAATATTCTATGTTTATATTAGTAATGAGTAGATATAGTTATTCATTATTTATTTGAGAAGGAAATGCATTTTTAATCTAGTTTGATTGCCTTGAAGAATGAATAAAGTCAATGATATTTCTAGAGTGAAAGAATTGCTTAAAGGACATCTTGATCTTTTTTTATGATTTAACACCTTTTTCCTAAAGGTTTTGAATTTACACTCCCACTTTAGAAGGAGGCAAGGATACTTTAATTTAGAAGTGAATACTTGATTACTTTATATTTAAATTTTGGAGACTTTGGTTTATGGCTATCAATGAACCCCTAGCCCCCCAAAAAATCAAATTTGACCAACCAATTGGTTTTTTCACCAATATTAAGGTAATTTAAATGACCAAGTGATTACTTGAGTACTTTTAGATTCATGTTTTAGAGCCTTTGTGTTCTAGCTAACAATTTTAATTGATGTTTTTTTTTTGACTTGGTCTTAGTATGATGAACATGTACATACAAATCCTTCATAGAGATTTTAAATATGTAATTTTTAGATTCATGTTTTAGAGCTTTTTTTTGTTCTAGCTAACAATTTCAATTGATGGTTTTTGTTTACATTGTTTTAGTATGATGAATATGTATACAAATACTTCATAGAGATTTTAAATATGTAATGTAAGGGAAACAAGTCAATTAGTGAAGTATATCAAGAGGTACACTGTATCTTGGTCACTATTTTGGAAATTTTCTAATTTTTATTAAATATAATGCAAAGTCTTAAAAACTTAGTTTAAGGTTTGAGTTGTATTTCTTTTTACATAAAAAGTCTAAAACTCTTGTTTTACTTGTTCAAGGTAAATGCATTTTATTGGTTGGAAATCAATGTATTTTTAATGTTTTATACTTGTCAATAACTATAATTGTTTTTCAACATTCATGTTTAGAATATTCTTATTAATTATTTTAAAAATTTATCTATATACTATTTGATTATTTACATGTTTTACATACTTGACATTTCCACACCTTATTTGTACAATCCTTCTAACCAACCTTTTTCATTTAATAATATTTAATATTGGAAACAAACCTAATGACTTGGCAATGAAATGACTTTGATAGGTTTAAAGTAAAGACCCAATGACTTTGTAATCGCTAGATATGTTTATGACGAACTCCACCATAAATGAAGTTCATCATGCTCCTTAATTATTAAATTTGGTATACATTTTCCTTCCTCTACAATTCTTTGGCTCAAATATTTCAGCCCAACTAGGCCTGTGGGATGGGATAATGTGTTGTTATTTATAGCCTAGCCATCTGAAATAATTGTAGAGATAGTGAAAATCATATTGATTGTCAACCCAGAGCATGTAGTGAGAATAGTACATATTTTTATCCCCTTACCGATGAATGAATGAGCTCAAAGATAGAGTTGACAATATGTACTATTCTCACTACATGCTTTGGGTTGACAATCAATATGATTTTTATTGTCTCTACAATTATTTCAGATGGCTAGGATATGATAGTCTTTATGACTCGTTGTTCCCTTGGGTGGAAATAATTACATTTGTTATTGGGGCTTCAGGGTGCCATTCAATCATGTTTATACAATGTATAGTTTTGGTTAGCCCAGTTGCTTCTTATGTTAATAGAAAATAAAAATCACTCTTATATTCTTCTAAACAAAACATATCCTATGAAAAAGGTAAAATAGATGGTGAAATCACAAAGGTCGGTAACACTTTTGTGACAATCATATCTCCAAAATTTCGAAAAACGTTTTTTCGGCCGAACTAATATTATTTTTCGAATGAAAGATAATTTTTTCGGCCGAAAAGTGGAACATCAAATCGAATGGTACAGTGACGGCATCCTCGATTTGCATGTAAAACTTTAGTCGGACGTATTTTTTTCCATCGGGCAATATGTTTTTGGCCGAAAGATATTCTGGCCAAAACATTCTTTCACCACATGTTGATATTGGAATGTTTTTCTAACTTTGTTGACATTTGTGAGTGTTTGTTGGAGTTTGTGAGTGTTTGAGAGTGTGGGCACAGAGGTCCTGAGCATTTGCGAGTGTTGGCATAGAGGCCATGTTAGCACAGAGGTCATGTCAGTGGACATAGGGTTGGCACAGAGGTCGTGTTTGTGGGCGGTTGGCGAGTTTCATGTATTTCTCTAAGTTTTAGTTTTTAATTTTAATTTTAATTTTTAATTTGTATTATGAAATTTGATTTATATTTTTAAATTAAAATTTAGTTAATTTGGTAGCCCCTGTGGCCAAGCCATTGGCATGCCCACAGCTTGGCCACAAGGCTGGCCCCCCGTGGCAAAGTCACAGTCCATGCCAACAACTTGGCCACGGGGCTGGCCCCCGCGACCAAGTCACAATCCACTGGACTATGACTTGGCCACAGGGGTCAAGCCATGTGGCTAAGATGTTGGCATGCCCATGACATTTCCATGTTCAACTTAGGCCCATACCATTAGAAGTAAAAATTTATAATCTTTTTTTTTTCAGAAAGAAAAATATCTTATATTAGTTAATATAATAAATTTGTTCCCAGGAGGACATTAAAACTTAAATCATCTTGTCTTCAGTTCACAACTGTTCCCATCATTTAACCTTCACCAAAAATTTTCTAAAAACAAATACAACAACAATTACGTAAATTTCATTACCCTCTTTACAAAAATATCAAAACACAAAAGAAACATTAACTAGTCTTTTACAGTGAATATCCAGTGTGTCATTTTCCTTTGTACCAGTATTCTTTATCTCGTAGACACTTTTTCATAGTTCCCTCAAAGACCATCTGTGATTTTTGTAAAAAAAACACCTTCCTCATCCAGTTGTAGTGCTTCCCTGGACATCTGATGTGCAGCCTTGTTATATGTTCTGTAAATGTGATGTGCTTTTAGTTGAATAAAAATTCCACACAATTTTCTGATTTTTTCCATCTGTGGCTGCAAAGTGAGTACCTGTAAATTATTATCATTATTGAACCAGTCAATAATGATCTTTGAATCACCTGGCAGCATTAATCTTGTAACCTTCAATACATTTCCTAAAATACAAGTGTTCGTGCTCGAATCGTCGCCGGGTGAGCAAAAATGGGAGCACTAGCATGCCCTGTTGGGCTTAGCAAGGCAGAACAGGATGCTGTAGAGCAAAAAAGGTTAACAGAAAACATAAAACAAAACAGAATACAATCTATCTAACAACTGAAAGCAAATAACAATTCTAAAATAAACAAAACATCAAACGTGAGACAAGGGAGTCATCAATGGTTTCAAGGCTTGATCTATTAGCGAAACCAGAGCACACGTTGAAGACAGAGATAGGGGTTCCCTCTCCCTGCAGCGGAAGGTCCTTCAGAGCCCTCAACACAATGCTTTCCTTACAAAATGAATAGAACTAAACTGAGTGATGAAAGAACTCTAGGTTAGGCCGCTGATGGATTGCTTGTCAAAGAATGAGCTATGAATCATCTGGACAGCGTAACATTGCTTTGAATTCTCTGCTAAAACAATGATTCTCCACGGCTATTTATAGCATTTTCCAGGCGGTCACGTAACCAACTTCCGGTGTAAACATGGACATGTTTAGGGTTCACTTAAGCCATTAATTCACCGAATTTGGAGAGCCGACCCTGATCTGAAGGTCAAATCATCTTGGGGGCCGGTCCATTGGCGATCGGGAGGCCGACTTAAGCAATTAATGCGCCGTATTAGCAGATGCGTGGCTTTTTGTGTTGAAAGGCGCGCGTCGGGGCGCGCATGCACTAGAAACACGTTTTTGTCCCGCGCATATGCGCGCGCACCAAGCTGCTGTAAAGTGCCCTTCAACTTTTGGTTACTTTGTATAGTTTTTGACCCTTCTGGAATGCTGTGAACTTAATTCAGTGCCATGAATGACTTCATTGTTGTTTTGATGATGTGGAGTTCTTGTCACCATGTGCAGACGAAATTTCAGTGATAACAGATGCCCCCTGATGGATGAGGTTAGGAGCATACGTATAGCCGAAATCCATCAATGTTTCTTCTACTGAGACTGTTGTTGTAAGGGAAATCAATAGTGGGACCCTTCGGAGCGATCCGTTGGAGGAAAAAGGAACCCGTATCTCGACCTTCTGAGAGACGTGCATGAAAAAAATATATACAACTGTGTACAAACGAGGCGGGCATGCCCCATGCTCGTGTGATGTAACTCTGAAAAAAGATGACGGAAGTGTTGGTGTAGACAACTGCAGCGCCCTCGGGGGCAGTAATGATAAAGGCAAAAGAAAATTCTGCAAATGAACATACTCTGAATAATAGGCTATGATCGCTGTAATAAGCAGCGACGATGATGTGGGCATTGATGGCCCTACCAAGTTCAGAGGTCTTCGGAAAATGACAAAAAGAACTGCAATAGTCGCAAAGTAAGACCCACCATAACATGAGAGAGTGTTGGCGTCGAATGT
>ML783081.1:448444-475709 GCA_009831015.1 Picea engelmannii | reverse complement strand
TATCTTCAATTTAAGAAGGAATTACTTATGTATTCAATTAAGAAGGAACTCCTTGATACTAGTTAGTGGTGGCACTTTATGGGGGTAATGCAATTTTAATATATTATTCCATTTATGTAAGGGAAAGGATCTAGTAACAAATAGAAGTACTGTTAGGGTTAGATAACATACCATATTGATGGCTTTCTAATTTGCGAGGTTATGGTAACATGGTGTCATGCCCTTGGGCGCCTTAGTGTATTTTATTGACATGGCGATGTGTAAGGAGCAATGTCTTGTATTATAACATTGAATTATGTAAGGGTAATATATGTCATTATAAATTAAGGTGCAATTTTTAGTGTTAGGTATTTTATGAAAAATAATGGTATTCTGGACTTATCTTAATACGATTAAAACTTTGGTTACTGATGGTTATAAAAATAAGGTCCTAGAACCAAGTACCTTGAATTACTAATATTGTAATGGGGGAATCTGCAATTACTTAAATTTACATTATTAAATGGTTGGGCTGGGTATCTCCTCTACTAATGGAGCTCAAGGGAGTATTGGGCGAGTATTACATGCCTTGAGTCGTGGGAACTACCTTGTCTTAACATTGTTGGGTCATTGTCGGAGTCCTTCGGACATGCGCGTCCGTAGAGTTAGTGGTTGTCTTGAGTTGTTGTTGTAATTTGACGAGTTCGTTCTTTGGCTTGGTCTGCTTGTGTCGGGCAGGATATAGTCACCCCCTGGTAGCCTTAGGAGACATGTCTGTGTGTGTGATTTTTTTGTGTAAAGAATCCAGTGTCGTATCAAGAGTCTCGGGCCCTTTAAAGGCAGGGTTTCCACTCTTACGACACACCTGACAGAGTCTACTAGTTTCTGCCTGAGCAGTCGGCCAGAAGCCTGTCTAATCTTCTTTCGAGAAGACATAAGACTAAAAGCCCTTCTTTTTTGTGCAGAAATAGTAAACTTTACTGTTGGATTCTTCCATCTGCGATTGTACTGTACTTAACACCTAGTGTCGTTGTCTGCTTATAGCTGCTAGTTGTACGCCTTATGTCTAGGGGCGTTTATTGCCTGTTGTCACTGTGATATGTCGGGATCGTCTTGTTGTGTTTGTCTTGCTTGCATCTTTTTCTAGGCCAGGTTACTAGTTTCTGCCTGAGCAGTCGGCCAGGAGCCTGTCTGATCTTCTTTCGAGAAGACATAAGACTAAACGCCCTGCTTTCGTGTGCAGAAATAGTAACCCTAACACCATGGATTCTTCCCTTTGTGTTCTTACTGTGCACCCCTAGTATGTCTTAATGTTTGTGTTGTGCGCCTTATGCCTATGGTCGTACATTGTTGCAGTTACTCATTGTGTGCCTTCAGTCTTCTTATGTTGAACATCGTGGTTGTGTCTTGTTGGTTGTCGAGTGGCGACGTAGAGTCAAGTGTGTTTGTTACTTCTACACGCACGCACACACCTTAAACAAAAAAAAAAAATTTGCACCTGTTCTCAGAGTTGTTGTCGTAACGAGGAGGTCGTTACATATGGTAGCAGAGCGGGTTCGACCCGCGACTTGGGACTCGCTACGGCTTCTTTTGACATGATTATATTTGATTATTCTGTTGCTGATCGAGTTGATTGTGTGTTTACAGGTAATCATGGTTAGAGGACGCTGTGGAGGTAGACGACGGGGTGCTAGGGAGGAGGCGTGACGCCTCCAGCAGCATCCACACCGGAGGGGTCTAACCCCCAAGGAAGCGAGCAGGTTCTCGGATAGGAGCAGATCATAGTTGCCAATGTGGTGGGAATGATGAGATCTTTTCAGCGCATGTCCAAGGTGCTAATCAGTTGATTGGACAGAGACGTGGCCAGGGCGCCGACACCTACAGAGGTTCCGCTGCGCGCACCGGCCATTACAGGTAGCATTCACCGTGAACTCGAGAAGGTGAAATTTCCCGAGTTCTTTGGTACCCCGGACGGTGCAGCCGCCGAGGAATGGTTGGAGAATATGGCGATGTGCTTCGCACTTTGCAATTATACCTCCCACATGAAGGTCCGCATGGCGGTCTTTAAACTGAAGGGGAGTGCTCTTCTATGGTGGAAGATGCTCCTGCCACAGCTAAACATGGCCGTTGAAGACGTGTCATGGGAACTGTTCGAGGAACAGTTTCGAGAGAGGTATGTTTCAAAGGAATTCATTGAGCATCAGCTCAATGAGTTCAACGCATTACGATAGGGAGGTCGTACGGTGCCCGAGTACGAGGCACGTTTTATGGAGTTGCTCTGGTATGCTCCGCACCTGAACACTGAGAAGCTCAAGGTCAACAGGTTCGTGTTCAGCCTTAACGGCAGCCTGCGTGCAAAGGTTAGGATCCTGATGCCTCAAACATTGCACGACGATGTCCAAAAGGTCCTCATAGCAGAGGAGGAGCTCATCAGCGGGGGTCAGACTAGGACTCCAGCGAGACCTGCAGGGCAGGGTTCATCTGGTATGTCGCAGCAGTAGACACCAGCGAGACATATGCCGGGGTATCGTGGCTTCCAGAGGGGATCCACTTTTTCTACACCACGACGACCGCCGCCTCAGCAGCGGACACCTTACCAAGGACCACAACAGTAGCAACAACGTCACCCGCAACAACAACAGTTTAGGCATGTTCAATAGAACAAACCAGGTTTCCAGGCTAGTGGGCCGTCGTCTTCTACTTCGGGTACCAGGACTACTGGGCTGAAGAAGGGGTGTTGGATGTGTGGGGAGCCACACTACCAGTGCGACTGTCCTGTGGAGAGGACCAGAGCGTCCAGATCAGCCAGACCCACTACAGTGGGAGATATGGGCAAGACCCATCGGATTCATCCAGCGGTGAATAAACGCCAGGCAGAGCACCAGTCGATGCCGCCAGAAAGAGAATTGGAGTTTACTATAGACCTGAAACCGGGGACCGAACCGATAGCAAGAACTCCTTAATTATGTTATGGATAACATAATTGCTACAGAATTGCATAAAGGTATTGTGACTGAATATGTAATAAGGTTAAAGTAATATGTAAAAGTAACGTCATGGTAATACATGGTTGATTTATGTGAGAGTAGTGTGGCAATATAAAACAAAGTGTGTAGTTAGTATTAGGCAATATATAAAAGCAATGTCATTGTTATCCGATGTGCAATGTTAGGTTAATGAAATTTATTGTGATGGATTGTAAGGAATCATAATTTAGTGAATGTTAGCGAAATGTAATATAAATATAAGGGTAATGATATTGCCCATAAATCAAATTGAAGGTTCATGCACCTTACGGTATTTTAGTCTTGATTTTAGTAAGGTTATTTAGTTCTTATTCAGAATGTTATGGGTTATTCTTTTTTGTAATGCCTCCCACTTCCTTTCCGTAATAATAATGTACCTTATTTTACCTTTATCATTCTGTTAGGAATGGTAGGAATGGGTTAAGCTCTTTTTATGATTATTATTTTCACCACGCAATTGCTTTATTACGTATTCAATATAAAAAGAATTGCTTATTACGGAAACAAAATGCTATTATACAACTGCGTTATTGCTTCATTCTTGGTTATTCGAGTTAGTTAGCAATTGCTTTATTCAGGTGTGTAACCCAATAGATATTAATATTTTCACCATACAATTACTTAATTATGTATTCAATATAATAAGAATTTCTTTATACATTCCATTAAGTAGGAATTGTTTATATCTTCAATTTAAGAAGGAATTACTTATGTATTCAATTAAGAAGGAACTCCTTGATACTAGTGAGTGGTTTCACTTTATGGGGGTAATGCAATTTTAATATATTATTCCATTTATGTAAGGGCAAGGATCTAGTAACAAATAGAAGTACTTTTAGGGTTAGATAACATACCATGTTGATGGCTTTCTATTTTGCGAGGTTATGGTAACATGGTGTCATGCCCTTGGGCGCCTTAGTGTATTTTATTGACATGGCGATGTGTAAGGAGCAATGTCTTGTATTATAACATTGAATTATGTAAGAGTAATATATGTCATTATAAATTAAGGTGCAATTTTTAGTGTTAGGTATTTTATGAAAAATAATGGCATTGTGGACTTATCTTAATACGATTAAAACTTTGGTTACTGATGGTTATAAAAATAAGGTCCTAGAACCAAGTACCTTGAATTACTAAGATTGTAATGGGGGAATATGCAATTACTTAAATTTACATTCTTAAACGGTTGGGCTGGGTATCTCGTCTACTAATGGAGTTCAAGGTAGTATTGGGCCAGTATTACATGCCTTGAGTCATGGGAACTACCTTGTCTTAACATTGTTGGGTCATTGTTGGAGTCCTTCTGACATGCGCGTCCGTAGAGTTAGTGGTTGTCTTGAGTTGTTGTTGTACTTGGATGAGTTCGTTCTTTGGCTTGGTCTACTTGTGTCGGGGAGGATATATTCACCCCCTGGTAGCCTTAGGAGACATGTCTGTGTGTGTGATTTTTCTGTGTAAATAATCCAGTGCCGTATCAAGAGTCTTGGGCCCTTTAAAGGTAGGGTTTCCACTCTTGCGACACACCTGACAGAGATTACTAGTTTCTGCCTGAGCAGTCAGCCAGGAGCCTGTCTAATCTTCTTTCGAGAAGACATAAGACTAAAAGCCCTGCTTTTTTGTGCAAAAATAGTAAACTCTACTGCTGGATTCTTCCATCTGCGACTGTACCTGGTGTCGTTGTCTGCTTATAGCTGCTAGTTGTATGCCTTATGTCTAGGGGCGTTTATTTCCTGTTGTCACTGTGATATGTCAGGATCGTCTTGCTTGCATCTTGTTCTAGGTCGGGTTACTAGTTTCTGCCTGAGTAGTCGGCCAGGAGCCTATCTGGTATTCTTTCGAGAAGACATAAGACTAAACGCCTTGCTTTCCTGTGCAGAAATAGTAACCCTAACACCATGTATTCTTCCCTTTGTGTTCTTACTGTGCACCCCCAGTATGTCTTAATGTTTGTGTTGTGTGCCTTATGCCTATGGTCGTACATTGTTGCAGTTACTTGTTGTGTGCCTTCAGTGTTCTTGTGCTGAACATCGTGGTTGCGTCTTGTTGGTTGTCAAGTGGCGACGTAGAGTCAAGTGTGTTTGTTACTTCTACACGCGCGCACACACCTTAAACAAAAAAAAAAAAAAAATTGCACCTGTTCTCAGAGTTGTTGTCGTAACGAGGAGGTCGTTACACTGTGTAAGACATGAGTGACCTACTTGTGTAGTAAATTCCTGAAAAATGAACCAGTCTCCCACTTTGGTGGTCTTTTCCAATTGTAGAGGCCCTTTGACTAAAGGAATAGTTATAAAAAATACTTCATTTTGGATGATAAAGTCTAATTTATAGAAATAAAAGAGTCTTAGATGGGAACTAATTATTATACTCATTTATTACTTTACACATTTTGACCACAGTTATTGAATGCTTATCTTATTGATGATATTTATATTCATATAATATAACTTTGAATTGACAACTTATTGGATTCGTGTTGGATATGTAGGCATAGCTAGCACATACATATCCCACACATAGATGATAATAACAAGTGATGTTCATTATATGCATATTTTTAAAATCTTCACAACTAATCATGCATACAAATAAATAAAGTAAATCAAACTTCAAAGAATCTTCATTAAAGAAAGAATAATAATTCAACATTCATCCATCTTTAAAATTGAATTATTATAATTTAAACATGGTAGGAACTATGCGAGGAAACAAGGAATCATAATGTTATGAGGGCCATGTGACCTAACACTAGTGATATATCCACTCAGAGTAGAAACATTTTCTAATGAAAACCCATATCATATGGGAGTTTTTATGTTAGAAATAATATTTTATCCCTACCTTCTAGTTAACAAAAACTCTTCATAACTATTGGTATTTCATTGAATTTCAATTTAATAGTATTTTTAATGGTATATCAATGTTCTGTAGAGTCATCTCCTTCTCCATTCTCAAATGATTTAGCCAAGAATTGGCATCTTTATGTCAACCCCCATTAAGCAATAGGTAGCATATTTTATTTCATGTTAGTAGTCTCTTGTGCCTGTACATTAGGTACCTAGTTTTAGTCATTCTCTTAATGGGGAAATAACTAATTATATGAGGATAGGATAGGTTACATGTGATATTAATTATAAGATTATAAATTATAAACACTTTTGAATTTTCTCAGTATTTCGCTATGATTATATAGAAATTCCACAACTCAAATATTCAAATCCATATATAATATAACAATATTGATGAGTGTCTCAAAAGGGGTTTATTTTTTTCCCAGATCCAAAATTCATATGATTTGTAACTGTTTTCAAGGTAAAAATAGGTTTTGGACATGGAGCGATATGATGATATGCTTAATAATCAACAACAAATAAACTCAAAACTATATCGAGCAAGGGAGTTAGGGAATTTATAGTTAATAAATCCCTTAGTGGAAATATGGTTCCTTTATGTAACAATTAGGTACAAATCCCTTAGTGGAAATCCCTTAGTTTATAGTAAAATTAGATCTCTTTATGTAACTTTAGGTGACCATAAAATATTTCACAGTTCTATATTTAGTTCAACTATATCCACAACTATCCAACAATTTGTCCTTAAATCTCTCAAGTGATCCAAATATATAATATAGCATTTGCAGAGTTCATATGTTATATAATATAACATTATCAAAAAAATTACATTTGTTCCACCTCATCTAAATTTATATTAGGAATACAAACAACCCTCAATCCCATCCCATTTAACATGACAATAAAGGAATTAGTATAAAAACTCAATCACATTTAAACAAAGCTAATGGCAAGTTTAAAGCAATGGCATATAATCCATGTTCATACAACACCCTCACCTTGTTCTGATTAAAACATGGGTGTGTGAGGTTATGAAGATTAAACTCTTTGTTTTGGGGATTCTAATGCATTACATTATATGTGGTATTTGTGGATCCAACCATAGGGAACTTTTAAAGAATCTTAAAGAAATTTTCTTATACATTTTTTTAGTGGATCCAACCATAGGGAAGTTTTAATTAATCCACTTGCTTGTTGTTTTTCTAAATTGATTTCCCTTGGCGAACCCAACTTTCCGATTTCAATGACTTCTTTGTGTGGATTTTATTGATTATTATGAAAAGTTTTTTTTTTATCTTCTATCACTTATCCCTTTAGTCATCAGTTCATGCTTGAGGAGTCGACTAGGAGCCGAATCGACGGTCATCACTTCGGTGTTTAAAGACCTATAGATTCAAATGCCCTGCTTTTCTGTGCATGGATGATGAGTGAATGATACACATTTTCCATGTTGTCTATGGACCCCTTACTTATCTTTGAGTTTATCGATTCATGGATGAATGTCTAGGCTTTGTGTCTTCTTCTTTGATGTGCATTGTGAATGATAAACCTTTGAGTTGAATGACAGTCCCTTGGCAAACCCAACTTTTGTTTTCAATGACTTCTATGTGTGGGTTTTATTGATTATTATGAAAATATTGTGGTTTTATATTACGTCACTTATCCCTTTAGTCATAAGTTTGTTCCTAAGCAGTTGACAAGGAGTTGAATCAACAGTCGTCACTTTCGTGTTTAAATACCTATAGATTCAAATGCCCTACTTTTATGTGCATGGATGATGAGTGAAAGATAATAATTTTCCCTTCTGTCTATGGACCCCTTACTTATCTTTTATTTGATTGATTCATGGATGAATGTATAGGATTTGTGTCTTCTTATTTGATCTACTTTGTGAATGATAAACCTCTGAGTTGAATGACAGTCCCTTGGCGAACCCAACTTCTGATTTCAATGAATTCTATGTGTGGGTTTTATTGATTATTATGAAAATATTGTGGTTGTATCTTTTGTCACTTATCCCTTTAGTCATCAGTCTATGCTTGAGCAGTCATCTAGGAGCCGAATCGACGGTCGTCACTTCGGTGTTTAAAGACCTATCGATTCAAATGCCCTTCTTTTTTGTGCATGAATGATGAGTGAAGGATAATAATTTTCCCTATTGTATATCGACCCATTACTTATCTTTGATATTATTGATTCATGGCTTAATGTATAGGCTTTTCACCTTCTAATGAGAGAGTACCTCTATGTATTGATTTATTAAAACTTCGATTTATCTCTGTGTTTTTAATTGCTTGAACTTGTGTACATCTCTACATTTTTATTGATAAACTATGCATTGTGGATAAATATTGAGGAGAGATGTCAACATGATATTCTCCAAACATTCCTTGCAAACACCTAGGTATTCTCAAGAAGGAAGAACAAGAACTCCTTCTTCGACTGAGACTCTGAGTGAGCAACAACAATCTCATCAGAGGAGATTTTCAAATGAGTCTCTGAATAGATCAACTGGAGAACCTGATCAATCTAGTGTTATGGATGCAAAATTATTAGATAGGTTGTGCATCGATACTCCTACACCTGAGAATGTAGGGAATACCTCTCAACAAGAGAATATTTCTGGTAATTTTCTTTGATTTTGTTTATTTTTTTTGTATTTAAATTTATGTGAGATTAGATCATGAAGTTACTTTCAAATGTGTGTAGACAGTACATTTAGAGCAAGGGATGACAATGAGAGTGGTTTTCATGAAGATTCAAATTTCCGTGCAGAGGGTGAAGGCAGATTTAAGAGGCCATGTTATCAAGAAACAAAATATTACATCCTACATCCACCTAAAAGAACCAATCACCATCACTCATCCAGTGGACAACATTCATTATTTCTAACTCCCATTAGCCAAAGACAATATATTGGACACTCGAAGTCTCTCTACAAGACACTAGACTTACACTTCATATCTGGTAGCCAGCCAAGGCCAAACTCTAGCTCAGGAAAAGTGGATCACAACCCATGTATTGCACAATAAGTTTCTGCATCTTCTCATGGAAGCCATGACAGTTCCAAATCTAATAAAGGAGGAATTGGGCCAAGGAGACCACCTAGGGGATCTCCCAACTAGGCGCAACACTTCTTCACCTTTTGATGATGAATTAAATATATGTAAAATAAATGGTTCCCTTGGTATATAAGGTGAATGAGGAATAAAATAAATCATTCTTACCTTTTCTTTTGAAGCTATGTGTCTTGGTTGTTTTCTTTTTTGAGTTTTCATTTTACATTCATGACAATTTCATTTTTAGGGTTTCTGAAGAATAACCAGTGCGCCTTCCTTCATGGATCGCTCCTAGTGACTCTGTTTTCCATGCTTACACCTCTGAGAGAATTATTACCTCATTACCTAGCCACTCTCTCAGGGAGAAAATCATTTCCTTGGAGTTTTCTGAGGAAGAAAGGAGGGCGCACCAAATGGGGTTTGTGCCCTTGATGGTTTCTTCTTTGTGGGAATGAAGTGAGTGCACCCTCTTCCATGCCTACACTGGGCTTCTCCCACTAATCTCCGGAGGTCACTCTGAGATCACCAAGACCTATTGACCACTCTTGAATCACCCCGGTTTGGATCCCCATTTGCTTGGTCACCCAAACTAATGGTGTGCCCCTGTTCATATTTGTGCCTGAGGAGAGTTTTTGGTCAGAAGCTGAGCTATGGATTGCATGGTCACCTTCTCCTGTAGATCGCCTTCTTGGGTAGATCAATTGTTATCAGAGCCTCAAGATCCATGGAAAAGCTTCCAATCTTGAAGATTGAGGCAAATTTTTTTTTGGGGTTTTCAAGAAATAATCCAGAGTTTTCCCATTCCATGGTTTCCATTTTATGCAAGAATATCCATAGATCTCATAAATCCCAAGGGCAGCCAAATCTCCATTTCCATATAGAGGAGTTCCATAGAACTAAAATAATACAGACCTCTCCCTCTAGACCAGTTCAAGCTCCAGATCCATTCTGGTTGGACACTCGAATCCAACTACCCAAGTTTGTTGGGAAAACAAATGGTGAAATGGTGGACTCAAGGATCAATAGCCTATCCACCTATTTCAATACATGTCCAGGCCTTACCGAGGAAAGAAAAATCTAGATTGTCGCATTGCAATTAGAAGGAATGGCACAAACTTGGTGGGATATAGAGCGATCGAAGACCACATTTGTGATAGAGATTGGCGATGCTCTAGAATCCTCTACTTTGCATCCCACCAAAACCTAGGCTCGACTTTCCAAAGCTTTTAAAAATCACTTCTACCAACTTGGGTATGTGTAATCCTTATGGATCAAATGGCACCAACTTCGACAACTCCCTTCACAAGGAGTGAAAGGCTACATAGACTTCCTCTACGAGATGTGCCTCTTACTTCATGTTCCAGATATGGAAGAGGTACTCATAGTAAAATTTGTGGCTGGTTTATTAATTCAATTCCATCGAAAAGTAGAGTTGTTTGAAAATCCAACTTTAGAAAAAACATTTCAGAGATCTTTGGCTATAGAAAAGAAAGTTGCTCTTAGAGGTCATATTCCTCAGTCCCACCCTTACACCAACACCCCCGCCACTCAACCATTCAGCTCCCATCCCTCGACCCTCTTTCCACCTCCTTAGACTCAAAACCCCACACCCAATACAACTACAAGGACACCCTAGTGCTCATTCCACAAAACTACTCAACACAATTCATCAGATTGTCGAATCCTCCAAAATCTAAAAACCAACAAAACTCTACTCACTGAGCTCATTGCACCTTCCCAAGTAGAAGATATCAAAGAATTTCCTATGGAAAATCCCATAGAAGTATATCCCTCATTGATTCTAATGACAGAGGAAGATTCAAAGACATCCACCTAACCCCTGTTCACCCATAATTGCCAAATCAAAAATGCCTTGGCTTTACGGATTATGGAAAATGGAAGCCAAAAAAATTTGGTGTCTCCAGCCCTTGTCAACTACCTTAATCTTGTCACCACTCCACATCCACAACCCTATCAGCTTGGATGGGTCCAAATGGATGGCCCTCTCCTCCTAGTTTCCAAGCGTTGTCTGGACACTTTCGCCATAGGCCAATTCAAAGATATTGTCCTCTATGATGTATCCCCCTTAGATTGTGTGGATGTTTTTCTCAGTATCCCATACCAAACCCAAAAAAATTCTATCTATCTAGCCAAATCCTGCCATTACAAAATTACCAAAGAAGGCCACAATTATATCTTAACTACAGCAAAACCCAAACCCCCTTCTACCAAAGAACAAATCCCACATGTACAATTAAACCAATGTGTCTCTCTCTACTTTGTGTGTCCAATAAAACTATGAATCCCCTCCTCCATGAGTTTGTAGAAGTATTTCATCCTCTGGAGGGACTTCCCCCCTCCCACCACATTGACCATTCCATTCATCTCATCCCCAAATCTGCCTTACCTAATTCCCCTACTTACTAGTTGGCCCCAACAAAAACAGAGGAAATGGAAAGACAAGTGACCAACCTCATCAACTCTGGCCACATCCAACCTTCATCTTCTCCCTTTTCTTCTGTCGCCTTTGTCATCCCTAAATGAGATACCTCATAAACACGCCTTGCCACTCATCACCAAGCCTTGAAGAAAGCCACAATAAAAAACCATTACCCCCTTCCCTACATTGAGGAACTACTCAACACCCTCCAAGGGGATAAGCGGTTTACTAAATTGGATCTAATAGTCGGCTACCATCAAGTTTGAATGAACCCAGATGATGTTCGGAAAACAACGTTCAAGACCAAATTTGGTGTTTTTGAGTGGAAATTCATGCCTTTCGGTCTGACCAACACCCCAACCACTTTCATGAGGCTCATCAATGACATCTTCAGAGAACATTTGGGTCAATTTGTGGTCACCTACTTATATGACATTCTCATCTTCAGTCGGACATGGGACACTCACCTGCAACATGTCCGACAAGTTCTCCAAATTCTCCAAGAACACAAGTTGCAAGTCAAAGAGAAGAAATCATATTTTGGTCAGACTTTAGTCCCCTATCTCAGCTTTGTGGTCAGCTCAGAGGGTATTCAACTAGATCCATCTCTCATCCAAGCATTGAAATAATGGCCTCTACCTTCTTCAACTAAGAAGTTGAAAATATTTTTGGGTGGCATCAATTTCTATCATAAGTTCATTCCATATTTTTCAAATCTTGCTCGACCTTTGCATCAAATCTCAAATACTTCTTCTACATTCATTTGGACCAAAGAAGAAATACTCAATTTTCTCAGCTCAAAGATGCCTTGTGCTCATCCCCTATTTTAAATCTACCAGACCTCTCCCAACCCTTTGACATTGAGTCTGACGCCTCACAATATGCTATTGTTGTCATACTTAAATATGGAGGACACCCCATTGCTTACCACTATGAAATCCAGTCCGAGGCAAATAAAAGTTATAGTACCTATGACAAGGAATTTTATAGTCTAGTGCAAGCACTCAAAAAATGGAGGCATTATTTGTTGGGTAAAGAAACCATTCTTCATACCGACCACCACCCTTTGATTTTCATCAACTCTCAATCAAAGATTCAGGAGCAAAGGCACCTTAAATGGGCCTCCTACATTCAACAATTTCACTTAGTCATCAAATACAAGAAAGGAACTTCTAATAAAATGTCTAATTAGCTAAGTTGACCTCCCACTCCAGCTCTTTCCATTCTAGAAGTACACTGAGCTACTTATGACACATGGAAAGATCAATATGCTACTGACACTGACTTTCAAGATATTTGAGAAGCTTTGCAAAGCCCTACGGTGATCAATCATACCCCCTTCCCAGACTACACTATTCGGGATAGGTGGCTATATAAGTTGAATTTTCTATGCATTCCACACTCAGAAGACCACCTCTTACTCATCATAGAAGTGCATGCTTTAGCCTATGGGGGCCACTTTGGGACCACAAAGACCACCCAACATATGAAAAACCATTTTCATTGGCCTTCCATGTAGACTCAAGTTGAAAAAATTATCATAGATTGTGCCTTATGCTCACAATCCAATCCATCCAACCAAAAGAATGAGTTGTATCAACCACTATCGCTTCCTTCCCGACCTTGGGAATCAATCTCAATGGACTTCCTAAGTGGACTTCCAATAACCCAAAAGAAACATGATGCAATCTAGGTAGGGGTATTCCTCTTCATAAAAATGACACTTTTTATCCCATGCGCAAAGACTAATACAACAACGGAAACAACGAAACTCTATTTCCATCCTGTCTGGCCCCATTTTGGCCTCCCGAGAAGTATCATCTCAGACAAAGATTCTCACTTCCTTAGTACATTTTGGAATAACATATGGGAACTATTGGGGTGCCACCTCAGGTTTTCTACTACATTCCATCCTCAAACGGATGGTCGAACAAAGGTTGCCAACAAAGTCTTGGTGCATGCTCTTCGAACTCACTTTGGGAACAACAAATAGTGGGACAATTACTTACACATTCTCCAACATAGCTACAACAAGGAAACACATTCTTCTTCTATAGGATTTTCCCCTTTTGAAGTCTTCTTGGGATTCCAACCAACATATCCAACTGAGCTTCCACTCACTTGGGGTCCTAAAGGTACCTTCCATCAACGACATGAACAATTGTTAGCTCAACGATTTCTCCAACAAATTGTACAATGCCACAATGCAGACACATCATCACTCAAACAAGCCCAAGATCATGCCAATAAATGCCATGAAAAACAAAGAACCTTCATGGCCTTTTAACCAATGGATCAAGTCTGCTTACACTTGGATAAGAAGCATCTCAAAGGCCACCATCATAAGATTCTACCAATCAGATATGGTCCGTATACAATACTCGACAAGATTGGAGAAAATGCATATAGGTTGGATCTTCCACCACAACTGGGAATCCACAATGTCATTAATGTAAATCACTTAAAGTTTTTTGAGCCTTCCCTCTTGGAAGAACCAGTCACCATCACTCATCCAGTGGAAAACATTCCCGATTTCCAACTCCCATTGGCCAAAGACACTATACTGGACACTCGAAGTCCCTCCACAAGACACCAGACTTACACTTCATATCTGGTAGCCCACAAAGGCCAAACTCTAGCTCAGGCAAAGTGGATCGCAACTGATGTATTGCACAACAAGTTTTTTCATATTCTCATGGAAGTTAGGATGCTTCTAGATCTAAAAAGGGAGGAATTGGGCCAATGAGGCCACCTAGGGGAATGCCCACCTAGGGGAACGCCCACCTAGGGTGCACAAGTCAATCACCTAGGTGCAACACTTCTTCACATTTTGATGATGAATTAAATATATGTAAAATAAATGGTTCCCTTGGTATATAAGGTGAACCGAGACTAAAATAAAGAATTATTACCTTTTGTTCTGAAGATATGTGTCTTGGTTGTTTTCTTTTTTGAGTTTGCATTTTTACATTCATGTCAATTTCATTTTTAGGGTTTCTGAAGAATAATCAGTGTGCCTTCCTTCATGGATGCCTCCTGGTGACTTCATTTTCCATGCTTCCACCTCTAAGAGAAAGCTTATCTCATTAGCTAGCCACTCTCTCCAGGAGAAAATCATTTCCTTCAATTTTTTCGAGGCAGAAGGGAGGGCGCACCAACTGGGGTTTGTGCCCTTAATGGTTTCTTCTTTGTGAGAATGAAGTGAGTGCACCCTATTCCATGGATGCATTTGGATTCTCCCACTAATCCTCGGAGGTCACTTTAAGATCGCCAAAACCTCTTGGCCACTCTCAGATCATCGTGGTATGGATCCCCATTTTCTTGGTCACCCAAACTAATGGTATGCCCATGTTCAGATTTGCGCCCCTGAGGAGAGTTTTTGGTCAGAATCCAAGCTATGTCTTGCATGGTCACCTTCTCCAATAGGTCGCTTTCCTGGACAGATCATGTTGGTGATGAACTTCCGTGGGAAGGGACTACTGAAGCAATGATGCTTGAGTGATGCTCAGGTGTTAATCAGAGGTTGGAAAATGATTTGTTCATCTTAGAACTCCCTTGGGAGAGAAAACAAAGTTTGTATATTGTTTTGCATTCATTGGAAAACTTTATGGATGCATATCAGAAGATGGGGCCAACCACTGATAATTTTTTCAATCTAATGAGGCAGAGAAAGTAAGAGGTGATATAAATGGGAGGTAGTAAAAAATAGAGTTTCAAAAGAAGATGCCATTCCCATGTTTAATTTCAAAGAAGGCCTAAAGAGGAATATGTTGAAGGTGCAATATTTTAAGCACCCTAACTTTGTGGGACATCTATATAACAGATTTTGGTGGCATATGGGAAATTGCCATGGAACGATGAGGTTCCACACTATTTTGCAAGACACTTTTTTGCACAGTTTTTCTTTCACATGCACCCTGATTATACTAGTCTACCATACAAATATTATGGAACTAGTAAAGGATGTATATATGATCGCAAAGGGGCATATCAAAGTGTGACATTGCTGAGGCCTCCACAACCTTTAGTACCTCGCCCAACAGGGGAATTTTCTTCACTTTTAGAGTTCCAAGCTACATCTGAAGTTGTAAAAGAGGCCAGGATTGCAATCGAGAAAAATTTGGAAGCTATTTTTTATGGTGTTTATGTTAGCATGAAGCATCAGCAAGCGAAAGCCAATTCCTAGGCCAAATTTGTTGATAAAAAAAATGTGGAATTAGATACAATGTGAGCAGAAGATGTTTTGGAGTATGCAAAATTTTGCAGGGATGGTTGGAAGAAGTTCATTAAGAATGATGACCCGAACCGCAGATTGGTATGTGTTCTATTTAGGAAACATTTGATGTATTTTATGATAGTTTACTTATAGTTCTAGATTTATATATCTTTGTCTCTATAGAAATAATTGAGTTCTTCTTGACATTAATGGCAGTTTGGAGATATGTTAAATGAATATCTAGTCGGTAGGGGACTTGATTCAGCAAGTTTAAATTTGGATGGGTTGAATTATGTATGTTTTATGATGCAAACCCCCTACCCTAGTGGGGTCCGCGACCTCCCAGTCACTGTATCGTCCTCTAACTCTGAGTTGGAATAGATCTTTCAGGTCCTCACTGGAACCCTATAAATCAGATCCATAGGTCCTCTTGTTTAGAACTCGCGTGTGAAGACTTCAACATCAAGCGTGAGCTCCCCCTTCATGCGATCGTCCTTATGACCACGACCTTACCCATAAGGTGTGTTTCTCATTTTGCAATTCAAGATTTCTCGAGGGAGAAATCCTTGTCTCTTCAACCACCGAATGTCAAAAAGAGATTAACCACGATTAGCTTGTTCTTAAATCTTGTTCCATGGGACCATTCGCCGTGACCACATGCTAAACCAAAAAGTGATTTTCGTAGATCGAGACTTCTATAGTCAAGTGTCATGTTCCTTTGCAACTTGAATCAACGAATCCCGATTGGGGGCTTAATATTCTTAGCTCCTACCTCATGTGACCATGCCACGCAACCACGTGTCTACACCAAAATGGCTATCAGAGTTTGCAGTCTGGGAAACCCGCGAACATGCTCTCCTACCTCTCAACTCCTGAAGTTACGAACTCCGAAAGGACCCCACATTCTTTCAATGCCTCACTTAGTGGATCACCATATGACCCGATCCCATGACCTAGGGTCAAACCTTGAGTGCGTCGTGGTTTCTCACTTCGGGGTTTCACAACTTGCGAGACCAAAGGTCCTGCACCTTCAATTCCCCAAACACCGAAACTATGAAATCCTTTCACACTAGATCGAAAGTCTCCACTTCCCCTTACCCAATAGTCAGGATCCTCCATCTTATTCTTCCCGAGGGATGGTTTGGATGATTTCACGGATTTCCTTCTTGTGAATCCCCCGCTCTTCTCCTCGGGAGTCCCCCGACCAATCAGATCTTCTCACCACCTGTCCTCTCCAAAATGGATGGTCTTGATTATTTCAATGATTCTCCCAAACATCGACTACTCACCATGTGTCCCAACTCTTGATCTATTCCCTACTTGACGTGTATCTTCTGTGAAATCTAACGGTCATTGGGATTTCACAACACGTGAGTCCAAAGGAACTTCACCCTTGTCCCACTATACGTTGAATGCCGAAATCCTCCTTTGGACACAAGGAGATAAGGTTCGCACTGCTCCCACAGATCTGACAACTATCAGAAGATCGACACTTCCTCTTGAATTATTTCCACTGTCTGTTCAACTCCTTATCATTCTTCTAGATCCGATGACTATCGGCTCTCTACATTCATATCTGACGGTTACTATGGTTTCCTCCCTGAGATTCTGCGAATTTTCTTTCTAGACTTAGAAAATATTCTAAGCATCAAGGACTAAATATTTAGTCCTTCTTTAGCTGGATCTTTGTGAACGAAAACACACTCCCTCTTGAGCTTGTTCTCCTTAAAGATTCTAACTCCTATGCACACCTTGCATTTGAGGATTTTGAACAACTTAGATTTGAAGGGATTTTCTTGAAAAGAAAATACCTTACTCCCTCCTGGCATTCTTCTTTGTTGTTTCTTTGAACTTAGTTGGCCCTAAGTTCTTTGCACTCCTTGCACCTAGAATTTCAAGTCTTCTTGTTCTCCTTTGAACCTCCCTCTCTGAATTGTTTGAAGATCCAGTTAACGCACACCTTGCTTTAGGGAATGCACACCTTGCATACACAGTTCAGTAGAAAAACAACTGAAACTTATCCAGTTTCGTTATAGAATCATATAGTCATTCTCTCCACTCTCAACGAGAAATGAAAATGAAAATATGAACATCACACAGAAGACAACACACTTTTCTTTAAACTGTAAATGGACAGAGATATATGACAATCTCTTATCTGTTCTATTCATTACTGTAAAATGAAAAATTACATGGTGTTCCTACTATTCTGTTTTAGTTTGTTCTATTCTACTCTATCCATCCTGATCTACTCTTACAATGAAAATGAAACTTTTTAAGGACCCACTCCCTGAGCTTTCTCTTCATGTTCCTGAAATCTATCAATTCAGACTTAAAACTATTACCTACTCAGTACTATTACGATAACTGCTAATTACTACGAGACAGTATCAACACTCCATGTCTATGATTTCTTACAGTCCTTAGAGACTTTAGAAACAAGTTACAATTTTAAAATTTCCTCAACAAAATATATCAACAACCCAAATAAATTCTTAGTTAATGCTTGATTTGAATTTTTGGCTTTGCTGAAATGCTATTATTCTCTACTCCACGTGTGCACTGATGACTGTGAAGGCGATGCTCTTGCATCATACTCCTCTGGTTAAAAAATTTCATGGACTCGTGTCCATGAGCTCCCGCACTATCATTCCATGCTTCAAAATACTAGGTTCTATGACCCAACTTGCATATTCCCTTGGATGATATCTCCACTTCACTAAGTACTCGAGATATGTTTTCCTCCTGGTGTTCTTTCCATCCCTTTATTCAATGATTTTCTCCACCTAAGGTATTTCTACTCTGGGAAGTTGCTCTTCCCACTGAATATCTTTTTGATCATCTATGTCTCCTGCTTCATTCCTCTAGTAAGGATATAGGTCTACAACACTGAATATTGGTGATATCCCAACGTTCTCCAACAAATCAATCTCATAAGCATTGGCTGCGAATTTTCTTAGAATTCATCATGGCGCAATCTTTTTCATTTTACATTTGTTGTATGTTCCCCTTGGGAATATCTCTTTTCTCAAATGAGATAAAACTTCATCCCCAAATTCAAATTGAATTTGTCTTCTCCTCTGTTCAACTTTTCTCTTGTATTTCTGATTGTTCTCCTGTAGCTTCTCTCTGACTCTGTCATGGAGTTTTTACATTTCTACTGCAAAATCCTCTGCTCCAATGCTTCCAAACTCATCTTGGCTCAAATATCTTAATTTGACAATCCCTCTTGGCTGCATACCATACAGAATTTCGAATGGAATCTTCCCTGTACTCCTGTTCACTGAATTGTTGAATGAAAATTCTGCCTGTGCCAGAATTTGATCTCATTCTCTTCCTTGCTCAGTGACTAAAATCCTCAGTAGGTTTCCAAGACTCCTATTTACTACTTGAAATTTTCCATCTGTCTGAGAGTGATATGTTTAACTAAAGGATAAGTTCATCCCCAGTCTTTTCCATAGAGTCCTCCAAAAATGTTCCACAAATTTGGTCTCCCTGTTTGAAACTATGCTCCTCCAAAATCCATGTAGTCTCACTACTTCTCTGGAAAACAAATTGGTGATGTGTGTGGCATCACTTGTCTTATGGCATGGTATGAAATGTTCCATTTTCGAGAATCTTTCCACCACAAAAAATATGGAATTGCTTCCTCTCCAAGTTCTAGGCAATCCCAAGACAAAATCCATGTTGATTGCATCCCGCGACCTCTCTAGAATTGGCAATGATTGATACAAACCAATATTCTTCTATCTTCCCTTTAAATGCTTAAAAACTCGGCATTTGTTCACGAACTTCTTCACTCCTTCTCTCATGCTCAACCAATAATACAAATTTCTCAATTGTGCAAACGTCTTGTTGTGACCAAAGTGTCCAGATAAACCTCCACTGTGTTTTTCTTTCAGTAGGTTGTCTCTCATTGAGCACTTTGGAATACATAATTGGCTCCGCTTGAACAATAATCCATCCTAAATTAAATATTCAATCTATGGGCTTATGTCTCCCAATAAAGCATTCTTGCATGTCTCATACGCTCGCTTGAAATCTGCATCTTCTGTATACATCTCCTTGAGGTGTTCGAACCCCAATGTCTCCACTTGGAATTCCTATACAATCAAATTTCTTCTTCTCAAAGTATATACAACTTTGTTAGCAGTTCCAACAATGTGTTTAATAAAAAAAGTAAAATTCTGCATGAATTCTACCCATTTTGCATATTTTTTATTCAAGTTTTCTTGCCTAGTAATAAATTGCAAAGCATGATTATCACTATACAAGACAAATTCTTTAGGAATTAAATAATGTCTCCATTTTTTTAAAGCCCGAATCACTGCATAAAATTCCTTTTCATACGTGGAATACTTTTTCTTGGCCTCATTTAGTTTCTCACTAAGATAAACAACTCGCTTGTTGTCCTGGCTCAAGACTGCTCCAATAGCTAATCCACTTGTGTCACATCTCACCTGAAATGTTTTTCCAAAATACAGTAAGACCATAATTGGATGCTCTGTGATATTCTCTTTCAATACTTTGAAACCTTTTTCAGCTTCCTTTGTCCAGCTAAAGGACTTGTGTTTCTTCTTCACAATATCCAACATGGGTGCACATATGCCACTGAAATGTCTGATAAATTTCCTATAAAAACTCGCTAACCCATGAAAACCTCGTACTTCAAATAGGTTGCTTGGTGATGGCCATTCTCTAATTGCTCTCACCTTCTTTGGGTCCATCTTCAATTCATTCGAAGAGATTACGAATCCCAAATATATGAGCTCCTTCTTCATAAAAGAACATTTCTTCAGATTTATCAACAATATCTCTCGTTGTAACCTTTCCATCACTGTGGTTAAATGTCTTAAGTGTTCTCCTTTTGTTTTGTTGAACATTAGTATATCATCTAGATATACTATGACAAATTTGCCAATTAATTCTTTCAACAGTTCATTCACCAGTCTCATGAATGTACTTTTTGCATTTGTCAACCCAAATGGCATGACCAACGATTCAAACAATCCTTCATTCATCTTGAATGATGTTTTCCATTCATCTCCTTCTCTCACTCTTATTTGATGGTATCCACTCTTCAAGTCTATCTTGGAAAAACAGCTTGTGCCACTCAGGCAACCCATCAAATCATCCATCCTTGGCAAAGAAAATCTGTACCTAATGGTTATCTTGTTGATGGCTTGAGAATATGTGCACATTCTCCATCCTCCATCTTTCTTTGGGCTTAATACAATCCGTACTCCACATGGGATTAGGCTTTCCCTGACTAACCCTTTATCCAACAACTCTTGGACTTGATTCTTGAATTCCTCATTCTCTCTAGGTGTCAACGTATAAGCTACTTTGTTCAACAAACTAGCTCTTAGAATAAGGTCATTGTGATGGCTTATGCTCCTTATGGGAGGTAATGAGTGTGGTAACTCATCTACAACTATATAAGAAAAGTTCTCTAATACTTTTTAGATTTATATAGGAAAATCTTATATATAAGTATTTGTAAGGACCAGTCTAGTCTTCCTCACAACAACAAACTGCATCTCTCTCTCTTCCTTGACTTCTGTTAAGAGATCCTTCCCACTCATGAGAAGTATGCTTGAGCTAGCTTCTGACTTCTCCTTGTATACTATGGGTAAAAACAGATGTGTCCTACCATTCTTTTCTACGGTCATATTTCCACGGTCTTACCAATAAAATATCACAAACATCCATACAGATTACATCACACAATATTTCATCTTTGTAACCTCCTATTTTAAAATCAACTTGGCATTGTTGACTTACCATGACTTGATGTCCTTTTTGTAGCCACGATACTTTGTATGGCCTTGGGTGTGCAGTTTTCTTCAGCTCCATGTTTTCCACCAACTCTGTGGATACTAGATTATCCATGCCCCCACTATCTATGATCACCTTGCAAACCCTATCTTTCATCTTGCAAGTAGTTCTAAACAGGCTTGTCCACTGAACTAGTTCTTTTGGTTCCTTCTCTCGTTTGAGAAGAACTTTTCTCATCATGAGGTTTCTTCCTCCTTTTGCGGCCTCTGCTTCCACATGCTTCTTTTCCTTCTCTTTTTCTATTGGGACATTCCCAATATTTGTGCCCTTCCTTTCCATAGGTATAACATTTAACTATGCCTCCTTTGGCTCTTCCTCTTCCTCTACCTCTGGGAAAAGAACTCCATCGACCATGTTGTCCTTCTTTAGAGCGTCCTCCCTTATCTTGGTGGCTATGTTTCTTATCAACTTCTGGCTTTGACTTCTGGAACTTCTCTTTGCTAGTTTCTTTGTCTCAGCTCGAATTTCCACCTCTGCTTCGTTGACTTTGCCTCCTGGATAATTTTTTCTTAGCTTTCAAGGCTGCTTGATAAGCATCCTCCACTATACTGACAGACATCATGCTGATATCTTCCTGGATTTCATATCTCATCCCATTGATATACATGTTTATCTTTTCATCTTCATTCTCCTTCTGTCCATCCGTGATGTTCAGTCTGTAGAACTCTTCAGTGTACTCATTCACTGATAAACCTCTATATTTCAGGTTCTGGAACCTCCTGTAAAGATTGATCTAGTAATCCTTTGAGATAAATTTATCTTTCATCTTAGCTACCATCCTATCCCAACTTTTAATTTTTTTCTTACCATTTCTTCTGTGTTCGGCTTGTAGTTCATCCCACCATAATGTTGCATGACCATTCAATCTCATCACTGCATGCTTCACCATTTTTTCCTCTTCGATATAATCATAATCGAAGTGCTTATCCTTGGCGCATATCCAATCTAGTAGTTCTTCAACTTCCGGATTACCTTCGTACATAGGTACTTCTATCCTTGGTCTGGCCCCAATCATTGAAATAACTTTTATCAAGCAGTCTTGTGAAGCATTCTATGCCACAATTTCCCCAGCTTCAACCTTTTATTCACTCTCATATTCACTAACATCCCTAGTATCTGGTGCCCTTCGTTGTGTTGTTTCCATGGCATCCAACCTCATTCCGAGTCACCTCATTTATTCTTCCATCTCTGCATTTTCTTTGCACCTTCTTGGTGGCATGACTTCACTGCGTCACCTCCCAATAGAGTGAAATTACCATGAAGGATACCAACCTTCCTCTCTTATTCTTTTGTCTGTTGTTCTACAAACAAACTTAAAAGATTTTTCTTTGGCTCTGAAACCACCTGATGCAAACCCCCTACCCCAGTGGAGTTTGCGACCTCCCAGTCATTGGATCGTCCTCTAACTCCGAGATGGAACAACTCTTTTGGATCCTCACTAGAACCCTGTAAATTAGATCCATAGGTCCTCTTGTTTAGAACTCGCATGTGAAGACTCCAACATCAAGCATGATCTCCCCCTTCATGTGATCATCCCTATTACCATGGCCTTACCCATAAGGCATGTTTCACATTTCGCGATTCGAGATTTCTCGAGGGAGATATCCTTGTCTCTTCAACCACTGAATTTCGAAAAGATCTTAACGACGATTATCCTATGCTTAAATCTCAGTCCATGTGACCGTTCGCCGTGACCTCACGCTAAACCAAAAAGTGCTTTTCGTAGATCGAGACTTCTATAGTCAAGCATCCCATTCTGTTGAAACTTAAATCCCCGAATCCTGATTGGGGGCTTAAGGTTCTCAGCTCCTACCTCACGTGACCACGCCTCTACACCAAAAGGGCTATCGAAGTTCATTGTCCAGCAAACCTGTGAACATGCTCTCCTACATCTCAACTCCCGGAGTTCTGAACTCCAAAAGGACCCCACGTTCTTTTAATGCCTCCCTTAGTGGATCACCATATGACCTAATCCCGTGACCTAGGGTTAAACCTTGAGCATGCTAGTGTTTCACACTTTAGGGTTTCACAACTTGCGAGACCAAAGGTCAGGCACCTTCAGTTCCCCAAACGACGAAACTCTGAAATCCTTTCACACTGGATTAATGGTCTCTACTGCCCCTTGACCAATGGTTATGATCCTCCATCTTATTCTTCTTGAGGGACGGTTTGGATGATTTCACGGATTTCATTCTCGCAAATCCCTCATCTTCTCCTCATGAGTCCCCCAGTCGATCAGATCTTGTCGCAACCTGTCCTCTCCCTGATGGATGGTCTTGATTCTTTCGGTGATTCTCCCAAACACCAAATACTCACCACATGTCCCAACTCTCGATCTCTTCCCTACTTGATGGGTCTCTTCCATGAAATCTGATGGTCATCAAGATTTATCAATACGTGAATCCAAAGGAACTTCACCCTTGTCCCACCAGATGTCAAATGTCGAAATCCTCCTTTGGGCACAAGGTGCTAAGGTTAACATTTCTCCCACAGATCTAATGACTATCAGAATATTGACACTTCCTCTTGAAGTATTTCCACTGTCCGTTCAAGTCCTCGTCGTTCCTCTAGATACGACAATTATTGACTCTCTGCCTTCAGATCTGATGGTTACTATGGTTTCCCCCTTGAGATTCTATGACTTTTCTTCCCAAACTTAGGAAATCTTCTAAGTGTCAAGTACTAAATCTTCAGTCCTTCTTCAGTTGGATCTCTATGAATGAAAACACACTCCCTCCTGAGCTTCTTCTCCTTAAATATTTGAACTCCTACACACACCTTGCGTTTGAGGATTTCGAATAACTCATATTCAAAGGGATTTTCTTGAAAAGAAAATACATCACACCCTCCTAGCGTTCTTCTTTGTTGTTTCTTTGAACTTAGTGGGCTCTACTTTCTGTGCACTCCTTGCACCTGGAATATCAAGTCTCCTTGTTCTCCTCTGAACCTCCCTCTCTGAATCGTTCCAAGATCCAGCTAACGCACACCTTGCATTAGGCAATGCACACCTTGCATACATGGTTCAGTAGAAAAACAACTAAAACTTATCCAGTTTCGTTATAGAATCATACAATCATTCTCTCCACTCTCAACAGTAAATGAAAATGAAAATATGAACATCACACAGAATACACCACACTTTTCTTTAAACAGTAAAAGAACAAAGATATATGGCAATCTCTTGTATGTTCTATTCATTACTAAAAAATGAAAATTACATGGTGTTCCTGTCATTCTGTTCTACTTTGTTCTATTCTACTCTATCCATCCCGATCTACTCTTACAATGACAATAAACTTTTTAAGGACTGGCTCCCTGAGCTCTCTCCTCCTGTTCCTGAAATATATCAATTCAGACTTAAAACTATTACCTACTCAGTCCTATTATGATAACTGCTAATTACTATTAGACAAAGTCAACACTCCATGTATGCGATTTCTTACAGTCCTTAGAGACTTTAGAAACAAGTTACGATTTTAAAATTTGCTCAACAAAATATCTCAGCAACCCAAATAAATTATGAGTTAATGCTCGATTTGAATTTCTGGCTTTGCTAAAATATCATTCTTCTCTCCTCCACGTGTGCACTGATGACTATGTATGTGATGCTCTTGCATCATGTTCTCTAATACTTGTTCAATCTCCACTCTTTTGAATAAGGGATCAACAACATTTATAATTTTGTATAATTGTGAACAAATTGAATCCTAGATTTAGTTCTTGGTTGTGTTGTTTATAGATCCATATTCTATCTCCTACTACTTGGGAAAGCTTGTGTCAATTCTCATTGGGAGATTTTGAAGAGGGTGGGGGTTCATAGGTATCATTTAATGTCTTAAAATAATTTAAATTTAATGTGTTATAATCATTTAAATGTAATTTTTCAAGTTTTCAAATTTGAAATGTGTTATATAGGCTAATGTGGAGAAGAGAGTATATGAGAGTGTGTTGGGGAGGGAGATTGGGATTGAGGAGGAAGCGAAGGAAGCACCCAGATATGGGAAGGATGTTTCCATTCAGGATGATTCATAAATGTATGTTCTTGACTTTTATTAAATTTTTGTTTTCTCAAATTTTTAGTTTAGTCTTTCCTATTCAACACTTTGATCAATTATTTCGAAATATATAGAACCCCTAGATAATTTTATTGTTGTATTAAATGGTGTACATTCAAACTTATTTAAGGTTAGATCATGATGAAGACCTAATTTTGAACTTGAACATGTTTGAATATTTGAGAACAGACTCTATCCCACATGAGAAAAGAGAGTTTCTAAATTTTCCTCAATTGCTTTCCTTGATTTCTTGTCAAAGAATGGTGTACTATGGAGAAATTTGTGTTTTCTACATAAAAGGAAGTGAATTCCTTCTTTCCATGGTATTTTAAAACTCTTAAAAAAATTGGTTACTAATCAAAAAAACAAACATTCAATTAGATTTACAAATAAGATCACATATATTGTATCTGTGAGTTAGCTCACACATATTGTATATGTGAGCTCTCTCACATAATTTCAAAGAGAATTGCATTATATCTAATATGAATACATCCCATTTAAATGGTTTTTGAAGAATGACTTATTATACATGTGCAGTTTGTGTTTTCTTCATGTATATGCAAAATTATATGAGAACATATATTCCACTGAATAAAGAGAAGATAAGTATTTTCTGGAAGAATGGTTTTTAAAATTATGATTTGTGATTTTTTTTAGATAATAAGTATTTTTTTGGAATAATGGCTTAATATGGATATTTATGAGTCTTTTAGTTTGAAAGGACATCGTGGAATTTGATTATATGACCACTGCAAAAGAATAAGAGAAGAATATTTAACTACTGAGGAGATTAGTATTTTATTGTTGTGTAAATATGATCAAATAACATCACATGGGATGAGAATTTCTGAAGGATTTGAGACTTTATCCACAAGGAGAATTTCACCTGAAGGATTTTGGACTTTATCCACAAGGAGATAATTATTTCTTTGGAATAATGACTTAATATGGAGATTTGTGTTCATTTTCTTCATACAAAGTTCTATATTTATTTTTAGAATATTATCTAACTCTAAATCACAATTTGTTTTACTAAGAACTCGATAACATCACCTAGATGAGAAGTTCACATAAAGGATTTGTGACCTTATCCACAAGGGGAATTTCACCTAAAGGATTTGGGACCTTATCCACAAGGAGAATTTCACTTGAAGGATTTCAAACCGTAATATGGATATTTGTGAACTCTCTTCATATACAATTCTATATTTATTTTCATATTATTATCTAACTCAAATTCAATTTGTTTTTTACTAAGAATATAATTTTTCTCTTTAAATTTTTTTAAGATTTTAGATAAGATTTACAAATTGTTTAAATCATGTACTCTTAATTGGAAAGTAACTAGATCTTAAACCTGTTTAACTGTGGTTGGTTATGTTATTAGTTTTTATTGTTTATTTAATATTTAGTTATAATATATATGCTAATATGTGTTGTTTTTTTATAATGTTTTTTATTTTTACAGATGTCAAAATTATATTTGGTGGAAAATATGTTTACAATATATTTTGTGGGAAAGAGTATGTTGGAGGATGACATATCCACTCTTTTCGTATGTATGCCAATTTTGTTTTAATCAAAGTTTATGAATTATGTATTATTTTGCATGTTTGAATTGTAAATTTTTAATTTTTGAATTCTGTTTTTTTTTGCAGGTTTGAATTTCATGTATGAAGTGATCTATCTTAAAGAGATGACTTAGCATCCAGAATTTTGGAGTTAAATGTCTTAGTTTTTGTTATCATCCTAAAATCAATGTGGAACTTATGTATTTTACGGTGTAACTATTCAGAC
>ML783081.1:434044-448370 GCA_009831015.1 Picea engelmannii | reverse complement strand
TATATATATATATATATATATATATATATATATATATATATATATATATATATATATATATATATATATCATAATTTTGGAATTTAAAATAGCAATTATTGTTTCATATTTGATTTCTCAAAGTTATATTTTATGTTCACTGTGTACTATAAAAAATATGATTCTATTATCAAAACATGACAAATTTAACTATTAATGAACTAATGTTGTGTATATATTCTCCTTTTTACAATGTATTAAATTAAGCATCAAATTCTTAAATACTTTTCTTAATTTAAATGTTTCATTTTATGTTCACTGTGGACTGTAAAAAATATTATTCTATTGACATATCATCAAATAATTTTAGCAGTTTGTAGTTACTAATGAAAATAAAATTCTATTTTTTTAAGGAGATTAGGAGATTTTAGCAGATTCTATTTTATTTTTTTCTAGTTACTAATGATTTTGTTGGTTACATAGATGCACTTAACCAATAAATAAAATTAAAGGAAAAACTATTTAGGAAAGAAATGCACATGGGATCTGCTAAATAAATTACCACTTAAAGAAATCAATGTTCTCAAATCAAGGATAAAAGAGAAGTTCAAATTACAATAGTTAGGTAGAAGAGATATCCAAATTAATTATAGGTAATGTTTATACAATAAAATCTTGAGATAGAAGAGATGTTCAACTCGTTTTTGGTTTGTGTGTTAACAATAAGATAAAATGCTCAAAATGATGTGACAATAAAATAAAACTTTAAAATCGAAGACATTCAAACTCTTCTTTAATTTTATCTTCAGCTTTAGTATATGTATATTAGTCATTAAAAAAAAGTTAAATCTACAAGATATATTCACCTAAGCGTTCATATATCCTTCATAAAATAAAATCCAAAGAGAAGTCAATGTTTTCAAATCAAGGATAAAAGAGATTTTCAAATTACAATAATTAGGTAGAAGAGATATCCAAATTAATTATAGGTAATGTTTATACAATAATATCTTGAGATAGAATAGATGCTCAACTTTTGTTTGGTTTGTGTGTTAACGATAAAATAAAATGCTCCAAATATTCAAAATAAAAAAGATGTTCAATTCAACTTTAATTTATATAACGCCCGTAAAATAAAATAAAAATTGGAATGAGTTAAAATTTGAAAAAAATCTTATCAAAAATTTGAAAAATTAAAGGAAAAAGTATTTAGGAAAGAAATGCACATGAGATCTGCTAAATAAATTGGTTTACATAGATGGAATTAAGTAATAAAAACCAGTAAGGGAAAAAGTAAAGGAAATATAGGCATATGAGATCATAAATGAAAACTCATAGAATGTGAACTATTGTTTAAATATATTTAAGAATATGAAAACTCAATAGATGGACAAGAAAAAAGTGAATTGTCAAACATACAATATGTACCATTGCATATCTATTTAAGAATATATGATAATAGACAACATGTTAAACCATGCAAAACTTATTTGAGAATATATTATGGTAGTAGAAAACACTTTAAAAATTAAACCATGAAAAGCCTAAGCTGGTACAAACTGTACTAAAAGGAAGAAATTTTCATGATCTACCAATTTACTTTCAGAAAATTTGTGTTTGATTTTGGAAGAAGGTAACCAATGTGGAATTCAAGGGAGAAGGTAAGCATTCAAGCATTGTGTTTTAGACTTGCCATGGAGCAACACATACCCCTTTTACAACTCAGATAACATGTATGGAAGAGAATTACATTAGGTAAACGAAGAGATCATAGAAGAGATGTTCAATTATTTTTTCGTTTGTTAATGATAAAATAAAATGCTCAAAATAATGTGAGAATAAAATAAAACCTTAAAATGGAAGAGATTCAAACTCTTATTTAATTTTATCTTTAGCTTTAGTGTATGTATATTAGAAAATGTAGTCATTAAAAAAATGCCAAAGCCATAAGAGATATTCACCTAAAGGTTCATATACCCTTAATAAAATAAAATCCAAAGAGAAGTCAATGCTCTCAAATGAAGGATAAAATAGATATTGAAATTACAATAATTAGGTAGAAGAGATATCCAAATTAATTATAGGTAATGTTTATACAATAAAATTTTGAGATAAACGATATGTTCAACTCTTTTTTGATTTGTGGTTTAACGATAAAATAAAATATTCAAAATAAAAAAGATGTCCAATTGAACTTTAATTTATATAATACTCATAAAATAAAATAAAAATCGGAATGAGTTAAAATTTGAAACAAGATATTATTACAATAGAAAATATAATGGTTGAAAAACACAATAAAAAATATTATTGGTGTAATGGTTGAAAAACACAGATAATGGTTGAACCATATTTTATTTGTGTTTTTTAAAAATGATCTGGAGTTTTTTATACATCTACCCTTTTTATAAATATCATTTTTGGAAATATGTTTGAAGATAGTAAAAAAAAACCATCAAAATATGGAATGTACTTTCAATGAAAAATAATTTTTTTTGGAATGTACACATGTACCACTTGTTTAAAAAAACCGTTACAGTATTCCATCTTCAATTATTCTTTCATGATCGACTTTGGACATTTTCCATTTTCTAACTTTTTTTTTTTTATTGAACTTCTATTAACTTCATGCACATTGTAGATACAAAATGACTATATTGACAACTTGTGACATCTAACTGGTAGTCTTCAAAGTGATCATGAGTATCAGTTTGATGGGTATATTGAAAAAAATATCCTCTCAATAAAATGGATCCTCTTTCATATATAAAACCGTTATCATCAAAATATTTTAATAGCCTCATCCTTTGTTCTGTGCATCGCATCAAATAATATTTTACGTTTTCAGTGTTGTCTACAGGTGCAACCATGGCAAAAAAATCTCTTGCAAATAATTGGATATATTGGACAACAAATAATTACATATACAATTTATTTGAAAAAATTTAAACATAAAAATTTTACCTTCTCTAACAAGATAAAAAACTCTATCACCATCAACTCACACTATAGTTTAATTTGATTCCATCTCCTCTAAACTTGCAAGTGGTATTTTCCCTTTTACATTAAGTTCAATATGTCTTGAATATTTAACATATCCTGCATTTTTGTTCTTGAAAATATCTTTGGATTATGTGTCCTCTATGCAAACTCAACAAAAACAAGAGTCATTTCTTCTATAAAATGCAAACCCATTTTGATTTTTTTTTTTTTTAACTGAATTTATTTTTCGTGTCCCAGGTATTATACTAACATCATATGGGATTGATTTATTTACATCTAATATTCCAACGTACCAAAAAAACCTGCATAAGATAAGAACTTGTTAACTTGAAATCTCTCAAGAAATTGATTGAAGATTGAATATAAATTTAAACACATTCAAATTTATATATCATGTGTACATACATGTAACATTTATATATAGATACACCTACGCACATCCCTTGATGGATTAAAATCATGGCTTAGCACCATTTTTTACCATTCAACAACTTGTTCAGCGGATTCAAATCGATCAGCATGAGAGTTCAGCTGATACCTTCGAAGTGCTTGTTTTATACATGCCCTTGCATCGTTGTGCTCTCCTTTTCCATGAACAATCTCAAAAAAATTCCAACAATGTGTAATGTTGAATTTTTATGAAGACGACATAACCAATAGAATGATCATGCATATTTGAACTGACCTACACAACCATCAGACCATATCCAATGTCAATCAAATTTGAGTTCGTGTTCTTTCAATGAATCATAAAATTTATCAAAACAATGTTGTACATAATATGTGTTGTGTGCTCTATCATCACTTATATAAAAGTGATATTCTTTAATAACATGTTGATTGTTGTTGGTGCTTTCTATGTTATTAAGAATCTGTTGAGCATGTCTATATAGAACGTGGACAAATATCGTGACTTGATCAGAATGATAATATTCGCTTTGTATTTATTTTTGTGTAATGAATGTGTAATTCTCTGAAAATCAACTACAGACAAAATTGTCCCTAGTGAAAACACTTCATGGGATTGTTTGAATTGTAGATATTTCCATAGATCTCTATGTGAATGCTTGGTGTATTTATAGATTTATTCCTCAAACTTCTTCAAAAAATCTATCACACCGATTTTATCTACCTTCAAATCAATCCTTTTTCAAATAACATTTGGAGAATGTGGAACCGTGTTGCTCATATATTCATATCTCTTCCAATTGACTCTTATATTAGAAAATGATTGATCATTCATATCAATATGATACTTTGAATGAAACAAACTTAGATTTCCACAACGATCACATTTCTTTCCACCGACACATTTGTTTTTGTAAAATAAATCATCATCCTCTCTTTCACATAGAATTTCAGATATAAAAACACGGAATGTGGAAGGAGGAGGTGAACCTAGCCATAAATATTTACCAAAATCCAAAAAAGTGTCGTAATACAACTCAAATTTCACATGATAACAACAACAAAAAGTGTCATGGATAGCGATGGGTCTAACAAACAATGGTTTTTATTGCACAAATGTATTGATGGAAATTTTAACTTCTTTGTGCTCTTCTTTGAACTTATTCAACAACATTATTTGTGTCATTGGAAATATATGTTTTGGATTTTCTTCATATTGTTTTCATGCTATTTTTTGCCGCAACACATCCCTTGTATGTGGTGAAACACGAGATTCTTCCAACCAACAATTATGGGCCAATTCTTTAACATTTTCTGCAAGTCTATCTTTATAGGGTTGTCTAGAAATCACTATCCAACAAGCCAATTCATCATTTACATCTATTTCCAATTGAAATTTTCTATGTTTGTGCAATGTTTTTCTTGACATTCCCATCGTTTTTCCCAGTGTCGTGTCAAATGATCTTTTATATTTCTCCCTGAAATAATTGTTGTTTGTAATGTTCTATGTGCAACACGAGCATCTTCTTTTCGAGATTTTCCAAAAGTTTTTAATACACTAGTTATATTGTTAGACATTATGTTTCACCTTTGTATCCTTTTTCGACTTTTGAATACCCAATAATGATGTAGCTTCTTTTAACTTTCTTGACTTCATTAGAGAAAGTAAAAGTTGAGCTTGTACTATTACTGATTCATCTTTGAAAAAAATATTATACATATTCTTAGTTCGATATCTTGTATAATGCTTATCTTTTTTCTTCCCAAATTTGTGAGTATCAACATTTTCTAATATTTTATCATCAATGTTGATATATTCTCCTGCATATTTCAATTTAAATTTTATATTAAAAAACATAACCCGAACACAAATTCAATAAATTATATATACTTGAGTGTTCATCTTGTATTAATCTAAATTTATGTACATACCTATAGGTGATTCGTCTTCTGCTTCAATTTTAGTTTCAACGTCTTCTTCTTCAATTTTGTTTCCAACGCCTTATGCTTCAATTTTGGTTTCAACGTCTTCTTCGACATTATGGGACAAATCTATTTATGTTTTATGAAAAACATAAAATTGTAATTACAATCAATTATATTATTTACAATATTTTAAATTTGAATTCTATACTTTGAATTCTGTACTTTCTGAATACAGTCTCAATGTGTTTCACGTGCTTGATCATCATATGTGCATGCATACCTGGTTGAAATTCTTCTTTTTGAAAATCTCTATAGACACTATCATCGTTTCTTTCTTCAATATTTGCACGTTCTTGTTTCTTTCTCCGGTAAAGTTCTTTCCTTTGTTCGATTTGGCGAGTATCATCATGAGTGCGATCAAATTTTGTCTTGTGCAAACTTTTGTTTCCCATGAATTTTATAGATATCTGTAAAATATATGTTCAGTAAAGACTTTACCTTGAAAAAATGCTCAACATTTATCTTTCAACATATAAATTGTTATTCCAATAAAAACTTAAACAAACATCAATTACCTTATTCAACAAAAACCAAAAACATGATTTGAAACTTTGTTTAAGTGCTCTAGAAAACCATCATGTTTCAATATCGATCCTCCGATTAAGACTATTGAACAGAGGGAAGAAATAAAGAAATAAAAGAATACAGTTGCAATGAGTAATAGAAATACTTTTAAATCCCTATCACCAAGCTTATATCTCTCTGTCCATCTGATGAATTGTGTTAAATGTCTTCGGTCGAAATCCTATTTATACAATTTGGTGCGAAATGAAACGATACGACGTGTCTTTTCATTTTTTCCGACCGATGGAATTCCCTCAATAGCCTTTCAGCCGAAAGAAGGTTTTTTCGGCCGAAAACCTTGGAAACCGTTCAGTTTTGATGGTTTCCATTAGATTTTAGTCTTTCAGCCAAAATAATTATTTTTTGGCCGAAATATTATTTCGGCCGAAAACATGAAATTGGGACTGAAAACAAAAACCAAAGAATTGCCCCAAGCTTACCTGAACTTCGGAGGTTGTGGACTCCTCCAAATACTGAGAATTTGGTTTCAAAAATGACACCTGCATTTCAAAAATTGAATCTACTTTCAATTCTTATAATTTGTTTTCATTTTCTTTATTTTTATCTAATTTTATTTAATAAAAAAAAAACACTACATAATATTTTCAGCATACATTATGAATAATGAAATAAAATATTAGTATCTCTAAAAATATACAGTGAAAAAATTGGAAAAAAATATATTCATAATCCTTAAACTGTTATTTTCAAAAGGATATATTTAGATTTTAGTTTTAAGTAAAAATTAAGATATATATGTAGAAAAACATGTTTTTAAAATATGCAACATTTTCAACTTGGTCAACTTCAAAAAGTTCTAGAAATTATAATATTCATCCCTTAGATTCAAAATTATAGTCATCATAAAATAGAGTCTATGTAGATTGTAGTATATTTTGTTTCTTAAAAACATAAGTTTAATAATAGATACATTGTTGTAGAAAAAAAGTAACTCATTATCATTCATTTTATGTTTAAGGAACATACTTTTAAACAATTGTCAAATTGACATATAAAATCGTGATAAAATGTTTTCGAAAAATAGTCATTGGAAAGCTAACACAATTCTTCACAAGTTTTGTTTTTACTGTAAAGTGAAATTCTAAATAAAAAAAAATGCTTTTGTATGTTGTAATTTGAATAACTTGTGAAAATACAATTTGTTTTCTCATAAAACAAGCAAAAGTGTAACCCATCTTCATGATTTCACCCTAAAGGTACCTAGTATTGAAGGACACATCCTTCACAATCATATTTTTCTCTCTTTATTAGACATGGAGGTAACGAGCTATGACCTGTACAAATATTTCAATTTTCTTTTCGATGGAGATAGGTGCAAAGTAAATCTCTTCTCCATTAGAATATCCAAGAAAAGTTTGGGTGTTGTATTTGACTCTACCTCAACAATAATTTCATATTGAAGCTTATCTTCATCACTAAAAAATAAAAAAGTATGGATTCCAACCCCACTATAATAATCCTTACTTTATTGCATAGATTCTACATTATATAAAAAACCTTGCAACACAAATTTTTAATCTATGATGCTTCTTTGATCCTTTTGATGAGATTGAAAGGTTGTATTTTGAACCTTTTTCATCTTTGTTTTATGACATGGAGGTAAATTTATTTTAAGGATCTCTTGTTTCCTTTTACATATGCCTCTAATATCATCTCACTACATCATGGAGAAGTGAATGGTTGGTTTTAATGAAGATAATATTGTTACTTTGTGTATTGTACTTGTTTTCATCATATTCATGCTAAAGTTGTGGCATGTTAATCAAATTCCTCAATTTAAAATCCATAACTAGAATCAAAGGATCTTTTATGTTTTCATGTTTTCTAAAGAGTTTTATATATTATTTTCAATTCAATGCTTGCAAGAAACAAAATTTGTACATACATTTGATAACATTTGTTTACAAACAAAGATTGTTCATGTAATGTCTCTCTATTTTAAAACACTTGAATATTTTAATTTTGATTATTTATGTAGTGGTAGTTTTTGAGAAAATTAATTACTATAATTTTGTATCAAAAAGAGTAAATATTTATTCCATGGGAGAGTGAAAATTGATAAAAACCACGAGAGTAAATTGTGTCCATGAGGAAAAGTGTAAACCTAATCCCAAAGTTGTGGGATGTGAGGGAACACCATAATAGAAAGTTAGGCCAAGAAAATTCCATAGGGTTAGGGATGAGGTAAGCAAGTTATTATTGCTCCTTGGTGAGAAAAGGAAAGAAAAGTGTAGAGGTGGAAGGATTGATGAATACTTTTGTGAGGAAGATTTGAATTTGATGGTTCTGATAGTGTTTATGACTCATTGTTCCCTTGGGTGGAAATAATTACAATTATTATTGGGTCTTTCGGGTGCCATTCAATCATGTTTATACAATTTATAGTTTTGTTTAACGTCCTTGCTTCTTGTGTTAATATAAAATACAAATAACTCTTATATTTTTCTAAATAAAAAATATCCTATGAAAAAGGCAAAGTAAAGGTATCTATAATCGAAGGACACATCCTTCATAATGATCCTTTTATCTCATTATTAGACATGGAGGTAATCAACTATGATGTGTAAAATATTTCAATTTTGTTTTCGGTAGAGATAGGTGCAAAGTGAATAGCTTCCCCATTATAATATCCAAGAAAACCTTTCTTTATTGCATGGATCCTACTTTATAGAAAAAACCTTGCAACATAACTCTTTAATGTATCATGATTTTTTTTATCCTTTTCATGAGATTGAAAGGTTTTCTTTTGAACATTTTGCATCTTTGTTTTATGACCCTGAGGTAATTTTCTTTTAAGGATCTTTTGTTTCCTTTTACATAGGCCTCTAATATCATCTCACTACATCATGGAGAAGTGAATGGTTGGTTTTAATGAAGAGAATATTGTTACTTTGTGTATTGTACATGTTTTCATCATACTCATTCTCAAGCTCTCACATGTTAATCAATTCCTCAATTTAAAATCCATAACTAGACTAAAAGGATCTTTTATGTTGTCTTGTTTTTCTAAATAGTTTCATATATTATTTTTAATTCAAAGCTAGAAAGAAACAAAATTTGTAGATATCTTTGATAGCATTCGTTTAGAAATAAATATTTTTCATGTAATGTCCCTCCATTTTAAAACAACTGAATATTTTAATTTTGGTTATTTATGTTTGGGTAGTTTTTGAGAAAACTACTTACAATAATTTTTTATCAAAAAGAAGAAATATTTCTTCGTTTGTTAATAGAAAATGAAAATAGCTCTTATATTTTTCTAAATAAAAAATATCCTATGAATAGGGTAAAATAAAGGTACGTAGAATTGAAGGACACATCCTTCACAATGATCCCTTTCTCTGGTTATTATACATGGAGGTAACCATCTATGACCTGTACAAATATTTCAATTTTCTCTTCGATAGAGGTAGGTGCAAAGTGAATTTATTCTCCATTATAATATCCAAGAAACTTTTGGATGTTGGAGTTGACTCTGACCCAAAAATAATGTCATATTGAATCTTATCTTCACCATTAAAAACCAAAAAAAAAAAAAGATTCAAATCCCACTATAATAAACCTTATTTTATTGCATAGATTCTATGTTATAGGAAAAACCTTGCAACATAACTTTTTAATCTATGATGCTTCATTGATCCTTGTTATGAGATTGAAAGGTTGTCTTTTGAACCTTTTTCATGTTTGTTTTATAACTCAGAGGTAATTTTCTTTTAAGGATCTCTTGTTTCCTTCTACATAGGCCTCTATTATCATCTCACTACATCATGGAGAAGTGAATGGTTGGTTTGAATGAAGAGAATATTGTTAATTTGTGTATTGTAATTTTTTTCATGGTATGCATGCTCAAGCTCTCGACAAGTTAATTAAATTCCTCAATTTAAAATCCATACAAGAATGAGATGATATTTTATGTTTTCATGTTTTCTAAAAAGTTTGATAGATTATTTTCAATTCAATGCTAGCAAGAAACAAAATTTCTACATATCTTTGATAACATTTGTTTACAAACAAAGATTGTTTATATAGTGTCCCTTCATTTTAAAACAATTGAATATTTTAATTTTGGTTATTTATATTGAGGTAGTTTTTGAGAAAAATACTTACAATAAAATTTTATCAAAATTCTAAACTTATGACAACACAAGCTATTTTTTCTTTTCTTTTTAAGATTATGTTAGGTAAATAAAACATCAATAAATAACAAATTCATCCACACAACCTTCACCTAAATAAAATAACCTAAATCGAAGCATTAAACATTAATTACATCATATGATCTTCATGAACCAATACATGTAACATAACATTCGATGACACAAGAAAACTTAATCACTTAATCAAATCAAGAAATGATGCAAGATGAGGCGTAAGATAACAATTTTCTAACCCATCTTACATGGCATAGAATCTACTAAGGAGTTTAACGTCTCCAACAAACATTCGTTAATGAATTTAAGGGCCCAATAAAGGTTTTCTATCCATTATTCAAAATAAAATCCAATTGGGCCAAAAACCTACTATCTAAAACAATAATTAACCTAACAATTTTACTTAGATGGGACAAGAGAATCTATTATCCACCCAAATCATTTCATGCGCAAACTTAATCATCCCCAGTTCGAGGTGCAAGAGTAATCCAATTCTAACTCATTATATCAGGACATGAAATCCATATCCGCAAGAAGTATGAGGTATAAACCCAAAATCCAAATGCATAAGAAATATAACATCTACAACTCTCATTAAGGCATAACATCCATTACGTAAGAGGTCCAAAAGTAAAACCATCACTACTGCATAAATCCAATGGCGCAAAAGTCTAAAATCTGTAACCAAATTAAGAAGTTTAGAGGCGCAGATAAAGGTTGTTAATCCATCAAAGACAACATAAGAGAAGGCGCAGTGTAAATGACTCCATTTCATTGTTGTGTAAGGAATCTAAACACATACAGAAAATTATTCATAGCTTGAACTCATGTGCAAGAGTATCATCAATTAATTAATGGCACAAAAGATCCAAGAACTAACCATTATCAACCACATCATAAATTCATTATGCGCAAGTATTCTAAAGTATCTACAATCACTCCTTACATCTAGGTCTCGCTGTGTGCCAGAAGTCTATGGTCTAAAATGAACATCAATCCGCGTCCACATAGTTACAAGGTGCAAGAGACTCAAGTACCTTTCTCAATCAATCCTTTATAGCCTATACAAGCGTAATGGTACATTGAACTTAATAATAGTTCTTAGGTCGTCTTCAAGAACTAAACTTACGGGAAACAACCTAAAAATAAATATGAGAAAGAGCTATTGACATTTAAAAATAACACGAAGGCATAGTAAGGGTGTGTTTCGTCTAATAAACAGCCTTAAATATTTTTATACGTGGAATAAAAGTAATAAATTATCTACTTCATAACGACCAATAAAAGTAATAATTCATCTACTTCATAATTCACTATAAATGGGCACAGATGGCGTACACCTATTGACAATGGGCAGATTTAATAGGAGTTTAGTGCTTAATAAGTTTTCTATGGACATGATTAAATATGACTGGAATATTCTTAGTAGTCACACAAAATAAATCGCGTGATTTTAATCATTAACTTCCTAGCTATTATAAAGATATCCGTTTATGTGTTTACTTTTTTACATTTACCTAATCATATTTAAAAATTACTTTGATAGCTAACTGATTGCCACGTAAGTGATTAACATAAATTAAAATATTAACACCAGATAAATGAAGCTCAACCATTTATTTGTTAATCAATAATAAAATTTAATATATTCTTTGAAAGACTTTTCATCTTATCAACCTTTTGGCGTTCACGAGCAACTATTTATCTGTTGTGCTAGTTTAATTTAATTTAAAACAGTTTTGAGTCAAGGTAAAGTGATTTAGATTCTTATCTAATTGTAAACTATAAAGGTATATTAGGAATAAATTACCCCTACCGTCAATTAATATAACAACTAATTTCAATCCCAAAATAAGGTTGTTGAAAGGGGATGGATTCTCATTATTTTCTGGATTTTATTATGAGGTTAATCACATAATCCAATCACACCTAATCACACCATTTAAGGAAGACAACCACATGCTTGGTCCGTGTCTATCATTTAGTGAAACTCGCGAAGATTTAAATTACAACCGAACCCGATCAGGGGAAAAGCTTAGCAATCCTTTAGCAAGCTTAGCAATCCTTTAGTGAGAAAATAAATAGCTGGGACCTTAAGGGGCTAAGCGCTCAATCTACCACCGCAGAAAGGGAAACAATCTATGCTAACTTCGATGTTGCGGTGTATCGAGCTATAACCCCGAACTAGAGGATAAATCAGGAATCACAAGGGTTACATTTCTTCACCTTAATCACGCATAATTACATATAGATATATATAAGTAAAAATGATTTCCCAACTTCCCAACGACGACAAGGAACAATATGCCTAAACTGCATAAATGAAATAATAAATGGAATAACTTTGATGTGTAATCAGTGGCAATAACTACGGGATTAGAGATTTTCCTTGTGCCTCTTTGCATCCTAGGAGGCATTATTCACTTGACAATCCAGATAACAATTTTTCAGAAATTATCTTCTATATTCCACTAGAAGCTATCAAGGGTTTGTCAACAAGTTTATAATTACAATAAAATGATGGCGAAAATAGAAGAACTTCATTATACAAATTTTTAACTTAATACATAAAATACCTTCGGGGAAGAGGGGTACCATAATCGACGAAGATACCTCAAAGATGCTCTCCACACTTCTCCTTCATCCAACTCCCCACTTTCTAATCATGCGACTTCACTGGTACATCCCAGCCAGCGCTAGTGGTACTCTTCTTCCCCTCTTCCCCTGAGCCCCCGAGCCCTAAAGGGGCCACGCACAGAACCAGAATAAACTAGCTCCTACCTCACATGGCAACATTAATAATTCAAACATTAAAATTTTAATGATGCATTAAATTATTAAAAAGGGAAATTGTTATTTATGTCTAAAATTGTTAATTTTGAACTTAGATAAAAAGGGAAACTTAAATAAAAGGGTAAACTTAAATAAAAAGAGGAATCTTTAACATAGTAGGGAATCTAGTCTTTGGGACCTTCTAAATGTGAACTTAACTAGGTTTTAAGGAAGGCACATCGAGGAAAAAGGAAAAAGTGAAAAAGGGACATCGAGGAGCATTTTTAGGAATGCTTTTAGGTGGGTGGGGAAATAGGAAAATTTAATTAATTAATAAATTGATTTTCTGGTACAACTAAGGGATCTAGTGACATGTGTACGGGGAAGTTTTATCCTAATTGAATTGTAATAAAAAAAAATTAGTAAGGATTTTGGCAACAAATCTCTTAGAATACCATATAAAAGAAATGGTGGAGGAGGACAGATCCGTCTAGTATGAGTAAGGTTACACTGTGGGATTTTATCTTGAATGGATTTTTCTTGTGGGAGTTGGGAGACCCAGCTCAGATAACGAGTGGTAGCTAAACCTTCTGAGGCGAGTTGGGAGCTGTAATTTCTGTTTGTGAGTGTTGCCCCTCTGCGACTTTGGGGGCTCAGGGGGAAGAAGAGTAACCCTAGCGTTGGTTGGGAGGTACCAGTGAGGTCTCAGTGGTTGGAAAGTAGGAGTTGCACAAAGTGCAAGCGTGGGGCATTCACTTATGGTTCTTCCAATTTGGTTATGGTACGCATGCTTACATTTTGTATTCAAAAGTAGTTAAATTTTCAATTTATACATCTCTATAATGGTGAAGGTACGCATGTGTAAGTTGTATAAAAAGATAGTTAATTTTCTGTATATGAATATCGATTTAGATATGACAGTTAAGTTTTGGGATTCCTTTCCTTGGGTTCTTGTTCCTTGATTTAAAGTGTTTGTGACTGTTTAATTTTGCGCCTTAGTTACTATTGGACTTGTCGCAAGGTGGCGGCATGATTCCTTATGACAGTACCATGACACACCTTGAGAGCCAAGTGCATATGATAACCTGGACTTGGGTCATGTGCTTCCTGATGATGATGGTTATTATTGAAATCAATGTATTGTAAATTGTTTGTAACGCATGGTTGTGATTTCTTTTAACCAATGTACTGTAAATTGTTTGTAACTCATGGTTTTGATTTTGTTTCTCGCTAGTTGTGAAGGTTCAAGTTCTTGTGTTGCTTGTTGTTGGTTGCCTCTCGTTGATCCTGGTGTTGTCCTCTAGGACTGTCGTCATTACTTCAGGCTGCTTGATGTGCTAGTATGATAGCTCATTATGGTTGTGTTGCGTAAATTGTGTTCGTTATGATTGTCTTCCAATTGTGATGCTTGAATGTATTAATGACATTACCTTCCTTGCGCT
>ML783081.1:374226-395612 GCA_009831015.1 Picea engelmannii | reverse complement strand
ATTCTACAGCAGTTTCCACATCTCAAGCCTTGAGGACAAGGCTGTTTTTAAGGGGGCGGACATGTTAAGGTCCTAACCCGCACATAGGTAGATCAATGTATTCGGATGTAATAAAGGTCAATATTAATAATACCTTTCAATAAGATAGAATAAGGCAGATGTAAGAAGACCTAATAGAAGCTTCCGCTTCTAGAAGGATCTTCCTCTAGATGCTTCTTTTTAGTATAAATAGGAGTCGAGGGTATGAGAACCCTAGCTTGGAGATTATTGTAACATAGCGTTGCTCGATTGGAGGTTGCCCCCTCGAAGAGGCCTGTGAACATTACTATCTGATTCAAAGTGCTATTTCTATTGCTATTTCGTATATCATTTCTGTGTATTCTGAAGATTATGCTCGATATTTTACTCTTATTCTGTCATTTCTAGCATTTTGTTTCTGTTCTACATATTTTATATATCTGGTATCTTGAAATGATACTATGATACTATTATTTTGACATTTATACTGAGAAACTTCGGGACGAAGTTTAGACCAAGAGGGGGTGTATGTAACATCCCGCTCTGGCGCACTGAGAAAACTTATTATTTGAGGACACTTGCTCGCAAGTGATCTGGACTTTTCTGATGCTAAAACATTTATACTTGATTATGATGCGTTATGATAGATGACATGATGTTTTACTATTGTTGTATACAGGTGCTATTGACTCAGTTTATTTGAGTGTGCAAGGTTTTTGACCTGGAGGATGCAGAGGCATCAACGAAACCCTTGGACTCCGGATTGAGTCAGGGAGTATGATATTGAGTTGATTTATTTACCATGATATTTATTGATTAGATGATATGTTGTTGACATGTTCTGACATGATGGTTGATGATGCAGGCTGACGATAGCTTTCCGACCAGACTCACATATGGAGTAAAGGGGCCACACATGAGTTCCAGAGTGGTTGAGGGAGAGGTGTGGACAACAGCCCTGCCACAACCTACTAGCACTCCCGCCGTGGCTCGAACTGTAGGTTAATGATTACCTAGTTTGAGAGGATCCACGATGCCGTGAGGGCAGACTGCGACAGTCGCTCACGATGATTCTAAGGGGCGCATAATAAGGCAGGGGCCTTATTCCTTAGAGCCCTTAGTCTCCCACAAGTTCACCTGGCGGAGTGTTGACTCCAAGGGTTATAGATGTCTACCAATCAGTCAAGTCGGTGAGTGGCACCCTTGGAGCACGTGGTACATCCTGAAGGGAACGTCACGCAAAAGAAACACAAGTTGGTGAGTGGCACCCTTGGAGCACGTGGTGCATCCTGAAGGGCATGTCACGCAACAGAAGCAAATGAGGCGAGTGGCACCCTTGGAGCACGTAGTTCATCATGAAGGGCACGTCGCATTGATGAGGATATTGAGACCAACCTAGATGACCCTAAGACTGTAACGCCTTAAGAGATTCTTAAAAACGACTCCCCTAATAAAATGTCTCCCAGTTCAATCTAAACATAAATTTAAAACATCTCTAAGATAAAATTGGTTTAGCCTTAAGAACAGACCCTACAAAAAATAAAACGCAAGGGCGTAAACTAAAACCCTCCTAGGTGTTAGTTAAAGTCTTCTTAAATTAAGGGGGGGGTTAAAGTAATGAGGGAGATAAATTAAGTGAAACCCATGGCTTTTAAATTATAGAGAAGAATTAAAATTATTAAAGTGTGGAATTATAAAAGTTAGGATTTTAGAAATACAATGAAAAGATTAATAGGTGCTTTATCTTTTTGGGTTTTAAAAAAATTAAAATAAAATAAAAAAAAGAGGAAAGGAACAAATAATAGAAATAAGGAAACTTGAAATAAAGGAAACTTAATAAAGGAAAGTAGGGGACATAGGGTAAAAAGAAAAAAGGAATCAACAGTTAAGGAGTTACTAAAAATCAACAACTTCATTTTAGGAAAGTTATTAAAATCATGAGAGGGGATCTAGGAACCCTAGGAGTAATTTTAGGAGCGACTTTAGGGGGGGTGAGGGAAATGAGTCTTTTATTTAAATTAAAGAAAATAATTTTGGAGAAACATGGGGGATGAGTGACACTTGGACGACAGAGAATTTTTAGAGGATTGTCATTAAAAATTAAATTAATAATGATTTAGTCTTCTTCTCGAGTGGCGACGTAGAGTCAAGTGTGTTTGTTACTTCTACACGCGCGCACACACCTTAAAAAAAAAAAAAAAATTGCACCTGTTCTCAGAGTTGTTGTCGTAACGAGGAGGTCATTACAATAATAATAAATTGAAAAAGGAAAATCTACAAGCTATAATGGAGCTAAAAGAAAACATAGACATGTGTGAAGAAACCATTGAAAAGGAAAAACATATTGTGAGTATATCACTACCCCTGCATAGATAAGAAAAAATGTGTCGATGCATCAAATTAGTTTTCAAGCTAAGGCCAAAACGTTGAAAATATAATTGAAGCAAGGAGAGGAATATATATCTGGAAGGAATCTAAACCAGTTGGCTTATGTTTTATGTTTTCTTTGTCTTGTGTTGCTTATGATTTTTCCCACTTCCTTGTTTTTTATGTCATTATTCATGGCTCATAGGTTGTAGGAGGAATTACCAGAGGCTCAGATCTTATTAGCATGCTTTGAAATCAGTTTCAGTGAGTGGAAAGAATAAATCACATGTACGATAAAGTTCACAGTAAATCCTGCAGATGTGTTATGAGCCTGTTGAAAGGGAAACAGTTGACAACAAACTTGTTGCGAACTCTAACAGTCTAATAAATATGAAATATGGCAGAGCTTCCATCTGTTAGAGGAGGTTCAAATGGTTCCCTAGGAAGCAATTATACATCAAGGGACACTTGTACCTAATATCCATGTCCACTATATCTCCAAACATGAGCTCATTTTAGTTTCATTTATCATCAGCAACAACTCTCTAGACTCTAGAAGTTAGTTAAGTTTATGTTTGTTTATATACTACCACACCTCTCAAAGGCATAGAATCCTATGCATGATCTAGGTGATGAGTCATAGATATAATTTTGATGTAAATTTGTATTTAATGGGTTATGTGACTCCTAGATAGGGTTCGAGAGGTTTTTTGAGAGACTCATATATTTTTGTTTCAGATTGTAATGTTTCCACACTATGTGTGTACATACTTAAGATTCTTAGATAATTGAAAATAAAATCCTTTTTCTACTATTTCATGTTATATTTATGTCTTGATTTTATGTTACCTACTGATAAAGGATTCATCTTTAGTACTTGTGTTCATGAAATGTAGTAACTCATTTACTATGTATTGTTTGGTGCAAGTATTGTCAAAGCACATTTTCTTGTTGACTATGAGGCTCCTTGTTAGTAAGAATTCTAATGTATGTGTGCCAAAGTGTCTGATGTAATTTTTTTCATATATTTCACTTTTCTTAATGAGTCTTCCATCTTTTCATTGATGTTCTAAAATCTGATCTGAGATTTTTCAATCCTTGCTTGTTGTAGTATGTTTTGTGGAAATTTTGTGTTCATATCTTAAATTGAGCTTCTCATCCATTCTTTACATTTGAAAAAAAAAAAAAAAAATCGTTTTACAAACCTAAAAAATTATGATGGGTATTATAATTACACATACAAGAGTCTAGGTGTGACTTCTAGTGCTAATACCTAGGACTTTTCATTGAATTCATTTCCCTCAGCAATTTACAGCTTCAAAAATCTATGAATTTGAGGTGTTTCAAGTCACAAAAGACCACTTCTGGCACTTGTCTTCAAATCAGTCTCTTAGTTAGCTCCTTCATTATTGGTTGATTCTTTTCTACATAGGGTTTATATGACCCAGGTTTTGGTTTGACTGTGCCAACAAAACCCCTAAGACATCGGCCCTTTCGGCATCAGCTACTTGTGTAGATGAAGTCTCACCCAAGGTATCTATTGGGGTCGCAAGACCCAACTTTATGCAACAATAAGGTAAAGGGACGATGATGCGTGAATCATTCTTCCTGATCTCAACTTATGTTTGTTCTTGATTATTTCCTAAACTATCACAACCATACATGAACATTATAGCATAACCAATCCGTATACTAAATCAATTCTAGGAAGTATATCATCATCCATGAATGCATAAACAAGTAAGAACACAAGACACAATGTCCTCTCTAAATTACTTCTTTATTTATCTTATTTCCTACTAATTGACTATTAAATTCATGATCTTTCCATAGCCTTAATTATCATTGATGTGCACGTTGTCACACTCACATATGAATACCTCTCTCTCTCCCAATATCGTTACATATTTATACCTCAAAATCTAGGGTTTCTAGTTCTATTCTTATCTATCAAAAAATAACCCATTACAATGCATGGCATATTTGTATTTAGTTAAATAGTTATTTTCCTTCTTCTATTTCTTGTTGTTTACAATATTCTTATGATGTTGTGTTTTTTTGCCAACCATATGTGTCCCATCCTATTTTAAATAACTCAACCCATTCACCATCGAATTTGATGAGTTATGCCATCATTTCATATTAATTACCAGTTCCTTCAGGTGAGTTCTCCCACATATTGTCACTCAATTGTGATTTCTAGCAGTTGTCTTGAGTAAATGATTATATGGTGTTTTAATGACCCATCATGCAATTCATCGAGTTGTATTTTCCATTCCTAACTATATTTAATGTTCCTTTCAAGCCATCCTGCGTTGTAATGTGTTTTGCGTCGTAGGCGACCCTGTCCATATCTTCTCATTGAACTTGACGCAGTGTTCACTTCGTGTAGGATGATTAGCCCAACTACGCAAGTTTTGATACCTTAGGATTATACATACCCTTTTTCTTTCTCCTATCACTACCTTTTTTCTGTTTTACTTTATTTTTTGTACTTTTTATTTGGTTTTTCTTGTGTGTTTGGATACTATGGTACACCTACTATATTACAAGGGTTTTTTCACTTCCATTAGCTTATACAGTTCCATTAGCCTAAGGGTGATATGGTGTACTTTAGCCTAAGGGTGATATGGTGTACTTTTCTGATGATGAATCTGAAATTCCTTAGTTAATGAAAGAATGGTTATGTTAAGAAAGTGTGTACCTTCATCCCTAAGTAATATGAGTCGACATACAAACGTGGTGACTATATTATAAAATAGAAACCGTGTAACAATATATGCAGAATAATTAGTAACAAGTGTTTCTTATTCCCATCTGGTTAAACACTTAGTCGCAGTGATGATGCATCTTTCTCCCAATCTCCTTGCAGTGGGTTGATGGCACCCAAAAATTCAATAGCCCACTTATCCAATGCTTGCAACATAATTTCAGGGGAATTCTTCAATCCAAATGGCATCATCGTGCATTTATAGCTTACCCATTCTATCGCAAATGTGGTTTTATGTCTATCCTCCTATGTGATTTTTATCTAATGGTACCCAGAGAATCTATCAGTGAATGAATACGCTTCTTGACCCCCTATGTCCTCTGGTACTTCATCAGTGAATGTTGTTGGGAATGGTCCATGCAATCATGCATCATTTAACTTCCTTAATTCGATGCAGATACAAATCCCTCCAGTCTTCTTATCCTGCACCACTATAGGGCTAATCCATTCAGATTCTTCAACTAGTTCAATGATGCTTGTGTTGATAATTCTATATAGTTCATCCTTAACCTTATCCTTGTATGTAACATCCCTATCCATCAAGGTCAATCCATTCTACTCCATAAAACACTCTTACTAAGATATGAAAAACATATTGTGACAGCCCCAACCATCTCCTGGGATGTGCCGTGGAAATTTTACGGACTATATACAATTATTAAAGCATTTATAAATACTATGAGAAAAATTTTGAGACTCCTGTAGAATAAAAATAAAAATATACATGCAACATAAATAGGAAAACCCCATAACCATTAAACAAAAGTATAAATACACAACATGTAAATAAACACACAGTTTATAACTATATTTGATATAAGACCAACAAATGCATGCATAACTTCCATGAACCTCCCAATATTAGACTACACTGGTCAAAACTCTCTGTAGTGGGTAACACCCAAGTTGATACTAAACTCCACCTGGGTAAATGGATTCCTAGCTAAGATCATGTATCTCAGACAATAGGAACAAATACATCATGTTCCAACTCAAACTAACAACTTACAACCTCTCATTCCCCACATCCCTGTGCCACCCAAAGAAGTGTGCCCCTACTCTTCTGAACAGTCCTTCAGCTCCCCCACTTCACCTCCAAGGCTTCAAAAACAGGGAGGATAGGAGAGAGAGAACTATAGTTGTAGTTGGGCTCATGAAATCAATTCCTTAATAATTCTCTCACCTGGAGAGAGTTTCTCACATACCTAAAAACCCACCTCTTCAGTCCCACTAGACTCACAACCTACTTCTTCAATCCCATGAGCCTCGCAACCCACTTCTTCACTCCAACTCATAATTCAACCAGGTACATGTTCAGGTAATGGCACATGTGATGGAAGTAACAACATTCAGGTAGGAAATAGTATTAGCATCGGCATGAAGCAGTATTGGCTCAGGTAAGGTACAGGTACGATACTCATGACAAAGTGATATCGCGTACATATCCAAGAGTGCATGAAGGATGAATATCTCTAATGATGGAAAGAAGGGATGAATCATCCATTCCAATAATGATGAATGTGATGGTGAATGGGAATAATGGCAAGATGGACTAATTTCCCCACATATATCTGCATGCATCCCAAATGACACATGGCTCACAAGAAATTTGTTTCGCTTCTCTTATAATTCATTCCCTTCCCCTAAGAACTTAGGATAACATGATTTTTACCCATACCTTATTCTTTAGGAGTATATTATAATATTTCTTTTGGAATAAGCCCTCTAGCTTAGCCCCTCCCTTCCATTCCTAGTCGAAATTAGTCCACCATACTTATTTGTCATGGTTGGTTTACACACAGTGATGTGTGTTATTAATGATATTAGTGATTACATATACATATCTCGCCAACCTACAAAACATATTTACATTTAAAATTGGGGCTCAATCTTGGGGTGTTACATCACCCTATCCTTATTTATGCATTGTTCTTAGTGCATTATATACCATGTATAATTCAAAATTTCTCACAAATGTCCATGATTTTCCTAATGAATCTTGTTATCCACCTGGTGCTTTACTTTCAAGCATCAATTCATGTATTCATATCCCAACTAGAAATCATTTTTCTATTCCATAAAGCTTCTTTAGGAAAGAGTTCAACTCATTGTTCCATTTGAAACACCCTCATTATGACAACTATTATGCCATAAGAATTATTAAGTTGCCTCTTCCTTGTTGCACTGACCCTTCTAGGCTCAGGTATCCATTCACTATTACACAATCCTTTAACGATCCATCTTTCCAAGGCTTTCACACACAAGGAGAGTACTAACTCATTACCAAAACCTCACCAAGATTCTTCATTTAAAGGGTGCTAGTGTCTCCAACAATATTTGCTCTTCCCAAGCATTCCATCTTTAATCAATATTATCTCATATGCATCAGACACATGTATTTATCATGAGAAAACATTATAACAATTGATTTAGAACTCAAACTTATTTCATAAGGAATTCAACTTTTCCCCAAAATATGAAATTCTATCTCCTAATTTTTCATGGTTGTTGTAATAGTAGGAATGCAGTCTTCCTTATGGATTCCAGCAGCACCATACCAAATTCCACTTTTTCTACAATGCATCCATCTTGTGTTCAACTAACAAATTGTCAGTATTTCATCTACATCATACTTTCATTGCAATATGTACCAAAACATTACAAAGTGATCTTAGAATTTTCTACACTTAACAATTCAATAACATTATCAAACACTTTATCAAAGAGAATGAATTATCATTCTATACATATGAATGCTCACAACTAATATCAATAAGTTCATTACTCTGTTTCTTGAACAAAAAAAATTCTATAGTCAATGCTCATGTGACTACTTGACTTGCAACTTTCCCGTTGCAATGTCTAACAACTCCTGAAAAGTTCTCAACTCCATGAGTTAGTAAAATTTAAGTTTTTAGTATAATTATTTCCATTCAATAACATATATTCACACACTCACAAAAATGCATTCAAGCATAACAATTTGATCATGCATAAGTGCAACTCTACCACCTACTTTGCATGAGTGCAACTGTTGATACATATATTTTCAATGCACATTTGCATTGATTTTCAAAATTCTCTATATCTAATTCATCTATCTCACCATTTCTAAATTGGAGATGTCGCAAATGCCTTGGCACATTCTTCATACACTTCATATTGTCTTTTCAATTATTCGGATGCCTTCCTTTTCGACCAAAAAACTTCACCAAGAATATAATTCTATGGTGTTCATTAGTTTTAGCAAAAAGGTTGTAGTCCAAGTATTATTTAGAAGTAGGAATTCCATTGGATATTTGTGTGGTACGTAGCCTTTCCATATCCATACCTTGTCAGAAGAAAACATGTTATGGTAATACATGACTATCTTTTCTGTCATCCATTCCAATGAAAAGTTCATACCATTTAATTTCTTTGGTTATTACCTCATAACCAAATTAACATGACATGTTATTATGTCATTATATCCATTCAAAAGATACGAATATTTGTCTTATAGAAATATTTTCCTCACCCTATGCAAATTTTCTGAGAAGGCCTTGTTCCATTTCCCTATGGAGACTTGAAGCCCCTTTTTACAAATCCCAGAGCTAAAAACAACATTTTTCCACATATACATGACTTACATATTATAAAACATCTGTATACATGGGTTGCACCACTATAGCCAGCGTACATCGGATTTAGTGTCCAAAATTGAAAAAATATGTCGGGTTTCCATGTTACATCATGAGATCCATGATCCTTGACCTTCCATACACTCAAAGAATTCTCAATCTGTCCTTCATTTCTACTTGAAGGATATAAATGGGCCAAATACGAGTTATGAGAAAGTGGAGAAGAATTCAACTTTGAGAGCAAACTTACTTTGGAGAAATTATTCACTTCATGTAACATCCCCAAAAATAAATTATTATTGAATTCTGAAAAATACTTTGGAATTTATTTCCGTTTTTGGTAAATTCAAAATTGGAAAATTATTGTCATTTATGGTAATTTCGAATTTGGAATTTAGTTAGTTTTAATTTATCATTATGAATGTTGGGCAAATATTTGATTTTCCCAATCAACTCTTTGACTATGACACTTGTAAGAAAAAAAATATTTTTATATTTATTGCTGAGAGACAAATGGAACAACCAGGTTGAAATCCACTGACCATGACTCCATGAGTTGAGAACATGTTTGAACTACCTCAGGGTTGAATGTTACAAGTGGAAAATTAGGAATTTCGCCATTGGCAGCCCCTGGAAATCAGGGATTTGTAAAGCTGTGAAAATTCCCAAGGGGGAAAATACCTAGGCAAAAGATGATTTTTCATATATAGCATATGGAAGGAGGCATGGCGCTGCCTAGTATGTTGGGGAAAAATAATATCACTTGCTGTTATGAGAACTACTTTCTAAGTGTGAGGCAAAAAGATTCACTTTCTGAAACTGAAGAAGGACTATAGATAAGGAGGAGTTATGGAGTTCTCCCTCATGGATTTATGGTTAGGCTAGGGGGTGAATGGAGCAAGTAGATTGGATGTTCCATTCTTTGGTTTGGTGGAACTTGGTTGTTCCATTTGTAGTACCGGTATTTTGTTCATATATGTACTCCTATCTTTTTTTTTTCTAAATTGTTTTACTGGATAATGACTACTTATAATAAAGAAAATTATAGGATGAATCCTTGGAAGTTTGATTTTTCTAATGAATAAAGTAACAGAACTATTGTGTGTTAGTTGTTGTAGATACAGTTTGATTTATTAACCAATAAAGAAATGAAAGCTACTATGTGTTAATTTTGGTAGGTACATGAGATATATTTGTAAGTTAGGTGAAATAGAATCATTACTCGACTATTTTAATCCCTACCACACATGTGAACGCATATATAAAGATGTTCAGGTTCAAGTAACATTAGACTGTACAAATGCTAAATGAAATTCTGGAAGTGAACTTGAGATTTAAATATATATCTATACATATTGTTGTACGTTAAATACACAGGGTTGTATTACATAGTTAATAATAACACACTATGCAAATGCCAAAATGAGACTGAGAATGAATATCCATATATGATATGAATATATATATATATATATATATATATATTTATTTATTTATATATAGTTGTTGTACAGAATTTCCAAAACTACTTAAACATCTAACTACTCATACAACAAGATTATCAATGCATGGACACATGAGAAAAAATGTGTAAATCTTCCATTATTATGACTATTCCAATGGCCTAAAATTGCACAGTTTAGTTATTCCACAAATGCAGTTGTTTTGTTTTGATATACAATAGCACAAGAGAAAAGGCTCAGTGAATTAAAATACATAAAATATGATCCATTTTCGAGAATCAAACCAGTAATTAAATGAGTATTCAAACTCTACAAAAACACTATGATTCATAACTATTAAATAGTGAAATCTTATTTCAATATGGGGTTTCCCTTATTGTTCATTCTTTAACAGTTAAAAATATAAATAACCAGTTGTCTATAGGTGCCTGGAATAATTTTTCCACGATGATAGCATTATAGGTCAGAATCGTATTATTTATTTAGATCCTAGAGTACATTCTTAAGCATTGTAAATTAGAACTTGAATACCTTTTCTTGCGTATGGCGTTGTCCTGAATCCATAGAATTCGAATGTTGAAATTTCTACAAGGAAATCACCAATTTATAATTAGTAATAGCATATTATTCAACAAAAATTAAAACTGGAATATAGAATAATTACTAGAGTGAATCATGAAATGAAATTTATTGCAGATCTAATTTATGAACTTTAATTAACTCATGAATTTGGGAAAACTGAAGACCTTCTTCCATTCGCTTCATTGTTGAAAACTGTCCACAAGCCTGAAGGGGTAAAGTGGATCTAAGATTTCCTGATGGGTACCCTCACAGCAAAAAGGGTCCCATCATTAGATTGCAGTAATCAAAACCTTAAACATAAATGTCAAAAGGAAATAAAAGAAAGCATTCCTAAACAAGAATTATGAAGAATGCAGAGAATAAAATGTGCCCCACAAAAATCACACAAATTCGGATGACGGAATGATGCTACGAGATTTGTACCCTCATAACTGTAATAAATGTAAATTGCGGGTCAATGAAAAAGAATCACAAGATCATAACAGAGTCTCGGGTACCTAAATATTTGTCCCTTCTCTCTTATGGATGAGGTGAAATTAAACATGTTAACTACCAGATTTTCGAACGGAGAGTAAGGTCAAATATTTTAAAAGTTATTACGCAGTAAAAATATTAACCTTGTATCTATGCATGTACAAGAACGGATAGGGTAATTAGAGTAGTTTTTTTTAAACTAAATCTTGAATAACAATAAAGAAATCCTCACCGCAACTACATGGATGTATTTGTGACTCCACAACTTTAAATCCAAGAATGTTGGATTTCCATAGTGAGTCAAGAAGTCGATAACTTGAAAGACTAGTACTAAATAGAATAGATTATTAATTAAGTATCCATACTTACAAAGAATGCAGTAAGTGAATAACTAATTTAAAGGTGTGAATTTAAGTAAAAAAAATCGAGACCTCATCTTGACGGAAACCCTCACTAATGGAAAAAATTTCTTAGAGAAGAATACATAGAGATCATTGTTATACATATTTATCTACAAGAAAATGTATGATGAATTTGTTTGGGGTTGTGGTAATCAGTCTCTAATCATAGAAGAGCTCAACGATAGGTTACCATGAGTAATTTCACTAAATTACAGGCCTATCGTATTAAAGAGGAAACTTATGATATAACCTAATAAGATTTTAGGAATTTACTGAGTTAAGAAAACTAAAACGAAACTATCGGCATGAAATGACTTACAAACAATGAAACCATATAGGAGTGAATGATTATCCTCAAGGGATAGATGAAACCATAAGCCACCACGAGTTAGGATTTGGTTTCATCATGATGAACATGGATATTAGTACTCTGGAAGCTTAAAGAGCAGGGAGGATGAATACCCAATCAACAAAATTAATAAAATAATTATAGAGACAATCCCAAAATTTATGAATGACCTTTCTTGTAACAACCCTAGTGAACAAATGTTTAAGGTTTATTAAGTAAAATTTATTTAGGGGATTAATTGTCTTAACAAGGTATTAATTAAACAAAGATTGATCTAATGATATTAATTAAGTAGTTATTAATTAATTAAAGGTTATAGTTTTAATTAATTAATTAATTAATTAACTACCTATTACATTTAATAACATGAGTATTAAATTTAATAGATTAATAAATTATTTTATTAAATTAAGAGTTACGTACATGGAAAGGGATAAGATATTAAATAAAGGGGATAAGGGGGCATTAACGGCAAAAGGATAAGAAGGTAATAAATGGGTTAGGTAGGGAGTAAATGAGGGGGAAGTTGGTGAAGGAGGAATATGGAGGGGAAGGAGGTTTACGGGAAATCATTCTACGGGAGATGGGGGATTGATTTGGAGGGCTCTTGGATTTTTCAGAGGGGAGTGGAGTTTTGGAGAGAAGATTGTATCAGTCAGGCACTGGGGTTGCTAGAGGTTTTGGGAACGGGGGCCAGGATATCCATATGATATCCTAGAGCTAGGAAGTTACCTAGTTGGCAGGGTGGAACTAGGTTTTGGGGAGTGTTTTACAGTGCAGCAGCGGTCAAGAAGGAAAGCGGACAATGAAGTACAGTGCAGCAGTTGTCAAGAAGGAAAGCGGACAACAGAGGGTTATTAGCATTAGGTTCAGTTATTTAAAATTTGCAATTGTTTTTAATCTATTATAAAATTTTGTTATTATTGATCAATTTGTATGTGAATGTGCTAAATGAAGGAAACTCTTGAATTTTACTGCTATGTTGTAAAATAAATGGATGTTTAAATCTATCCAGCCCCTACATATGGTATGGGAGCATCTTAGTTTAAAATATGGGCCTATGGGCCAAGTTCTGAGCTCCAAGATCTAGCTCCAGTCCCGCCTAACCTACAAACCAAACCAAACGCAAAAATTTTAAAACAAATATAAAAAAAATAAATGCATTACAAATTTAACAAAGTAAAACATATGCATTACTTTTTATAACTCTCTTTGTTCCATGATGTAACTAATTGTGCAATGAAGAAATATATGATGCATTTTTTAAAAAATACCTGGAATTGCACAAGGGCACCAAAATAGATAAATCCAACAACACTAATTCAATAAAAGATCGGTTTGAAAAAAAAAAGTAATCAATGAGAAAAAAAAAACCTAGGGTTGTTGCAAAAACCGTAAACAGCTGTTATTTCTTGTTCAGTGGTTATTTTTGGTCAAGACAAAAGCATAGATTTGCAAAAACCACTGTACTAAACACTAATCTGAATATGAATTACTAATACCCAAATTACAAAGGATACTCAGTTGACCCCTCAATATAGCCCATCCAAAATGTAAAAGACAGAAAGGGCTTCCGAAAATAGGCAATGTCATTTAAAAACCATTTATCCTTCGATCCTGCAACCTCATCTGCTATAACCTTGGCACCATCACTAAAATTAATATGATCAATGAACCAGAAGGAAAAAAAAAAAAACAATAAAAAAAAAGCGCTAAGTTTCTCTTTTTTTATTGAATATTTGAACCCTAACAATATTTGGTCAAAGAAAACCCTAATAAGGGTATTGTGTGGAACATAACCCTGAGATTCCTCAGCCACATACCCAAAACCCTACTGACAGCTAACAACCCTTAAAGCAAAGGGATTTAACTCACACTTCATCAATCTTATAAAAATAAAAAATAAAAAACTCTACCTGATGTTATCCTTGATCAGTCTCTGCCTCGCAAGGAACCTCGCAGTGGGGGGTGTGAGAACTATGGTTATGGGAAGTCACACGATAAAAAGAACCTTATTACAAAGAACGACCAGCACCAGGGCTCCTCCACTAGATGTTAAAAGTTCAGAGCTCTCAACCTTCCCTTCCGTGGGTTTTTCACTCTTCATTTCTTCATTAGCTGCCCCTAAATCTTTGTCCAAGACCTCCTTGGAGTGACTGGGCAGGCCGATTATGGCAAGTAGGGACTCTACATTGATGCTATTTTGTATGGAAACATAAAGGACAGCTATAGAGATCGCAGAGACAGACATATGGACCCCTAGACCGACCTTCCCGTATTTGGAAAACAACTCTTGGAGTCAACCCCCCGTCACCATTTTGGGCTAAATCGTAACAGAATATTATCGAAATTGGTATTGGAAGACTTGCCTTGAATAAATGGAGGTTACACCTTTGCTCGTTCAATACTCTGAGTGAAGAAAATGCTTGTACTGTGCATTAAAATTTGGTTGCCCTTAAAAATGATAGAATTTAATCAAATTACACAGAACAATGAAGAACTTACTCAGTTTATAGAGAATTTGACAAACATATCACCTAAACTTTCTTCTATTGACAAAAATTATTGAAGAAGTTGCTCAGACAGGAAATAACCCATAGCAAACACGCTTATATGTAAAGAGATAGACTTTATTAAAACGTCTACGAGGTCAACTAAACTGACCCATGGGAATGACAAGCGGGTATATCATGTAAAATTTATTCCAATTAAAAAAAAAGGATAGAGCATGCTACCTATGGAAAACAGACGGATTTCACCTCAATTAACAGAAAATTTGCCAAGCGTGTGACCTCCACTGACCAGACCAGACCAGACCAGACCCATGACCAGACCTAGCAGTAGTTGGTGCAACGTAAACATAGAGAAATGCCGACGGTAGAGCCAAAACGAAATTAGAGCAGGGAATTACAGAAAAGGCTAGTGCAAACCTCTGTTGCAGCACTAAGTTGGAGGTGATGACCAACTTCAACCCAGCAATGTTCTCCATCCATATGTCAAAGCCCATAGAAAATAGACTCGCATTCCCAGCAAGAAAACAGATGCAACAATCAAACTACTGCTGTAAGAAAAGGGTTGTCATTAATTAGTCTAACGATTCAGATGCAGTTGTTTCAATTGCTAGGACTGACACTTAAACGAACACTAAATTACTTGTTCCGAGCATGCAAATACTCACAAAAACCATGAGAAACACCAACCACCGCCATGCACAAAGACACAACCAGACCAACACCAGTGCCAAGAGCCGAGGAAAGAGGTGAGAGGCGACAAAGCAAGGACACGTAGAGTTCAAAGTGACAGGTGTAGGGTTTTCTAAGAATAAGTGGGCACGTGGGCCTCATGCCAAAGCCTGACCTTAAAGGCTGCCAGATAATGCCTCATTTCTCATTAAGTATTAAGTAGATTAAACTCTCTCTGAACTGAAGGTAAGACTTTTTTTTATAATTATATTATTATATATATTTTTAAGTAATATTAATGTTTAGTTTTATTAATTTATATATAAAAAAAAAGTATTAATACTATTACGAAAATTTAAATTATTTAAATTTAATTAATTACCTAAAACTCATAATTATTTAAATTATTTAAATTTAATAATATATGCTAAGCTTACCATATAAAAAAAAATATTACAAAAAAAAGGGGGTGATATGGAGTCTATGGGTTTTGAACCCATGACCACCACCCACTACCTAAGCCTTAAGGAACAACCAAACACCAACGCACCATGTATGTGCCTTTAAAAAAAACCCAGTAATAATAACATAATATACACAGGAAATTAAAACTAAGTATATTAATTAATTAAAAGTAATTATGATTAATTAATTAAATTAAAATATTTTGGAGTCCGCGGGGATCAAACCCCGGACCTCCCCACCAGTCAAGTCTTTACAAAGTCCGCCCTATGAACGCACCACACGATGTGACTTTTACAAATAATTTTACATATAAATACTTTAATTGTCATACCCAAGACCACCCACCAAGCGAAGCATCTTAAGAAGAACACTAACGCCGAAAGGTACATAGCACTGGTGAACGTCGAAATGTAGCTGGCAGTTGTGGACAATTATTTAGATGCCATGGTTTAATCCTACTTAATCATTTAAACATGGTAATTATATAACCTTACAACATTTTTTTATGTGATTAGGTAAATGCTAAAAAAAAAAGTAAGTAAACATGTTAACGGATGCCTTGATAAATGCAAGAAAGTTATGAACAATAAATCTGACCCATTTGACTTTGGACAACGACTAAGAATATGCCAGCATATTCAATGCATAGCCATCAGATCAGGGTTTAAGTTTAAATAAGATTAAAAGATCATTAATTGTGCCCATTGTCAATAGGTGTATGCATATTGGCGTAAATTAATAAACATAAGGTGGGAAGTCACTTTAATCAAGTTGTATGCGAAAAGTTAAAAGGGTTTAGACTAGGACAAGCAGGAAGGAGGCGACATATGTACTAGGAGAGTAAGCATAGGAAGTGGCGAGTGAGGCGCAAGGCTAATGTAGCTATAGGGAAAGGGAACCAATAGTTCTTTTCGTAGGGGAGAAGAAATCAAGCTTAGATGCTTAATCCTAACCCTAACCTATCCAATCCCCTAATGGAGTAATGTATGTTTACAGACAAGTAAAGAAAGCTTACGCCTAACCCTATTTCTAGTTTGAGTAGCACCAATTTGAAACATCCTGGAACTCAGCCTAATAACTTTGGTTGATGCAGTCAAAGCATACAGGATGGTCAGGACTCGAGGGAATCGAAGCAGGGGAGTGTCATCGCAAGCACCGCCAACACCGCCAGTGCCACCACCACCATCACCTGAACTAGCCCTCATACTGCACTCATTGGAAGCCATTAACGAGACTTTAAAGGGGAGATAAGCGGCAGCGACTGAAGTCGAACCCCCACCGTCTGGAACGGGTAATCCAGAAGCATCAAGGGATTCAGGGGGAGGACCTCCACCTAAAGACATCACGCGAGAATTACAAAATATCAAACTTCCAGAGTTTGCCGGGGGTCGCGCTAGTGAACACACAAAAGCATGGTTGGAAGGCATGACAAGGTGTTTTTCCTTAAGGGACTATGTGTCTAACTCAAAGGCGAAGATCACAATTTTTCAGTTAAGAGACAACGCTTTGAACTGGTGGGGAAACTTGGAAAGACAACTGCACCTTACCCCAGACACAATATCTTGGGAACTTTTCGAGGAGTGGTTCCGAAGGAAATATCTACCAGCGTACTACGAGGAACAACAGGTAGGGGAATTTCATGCCTTAGTACAGGGAAATAGAACTGTAGAAGAATATGAGATCAGGTTTATGGAACTGGTCAAATATGTTTCGTATATGGACAATGAAAAATGACAGGTAGAGCGCTTCGTCTATGGATTGAACCATAAGATAAGAGTTATGGTGCGGATGTGGAAGCCGTCTTCAGTAACGGAGGCGGTGGAAAATGAACGTTATGTGGAAGAACATATGAACTTGACCGGGGGTACAAGACCGACATTTCCGCATCACCCGGGGTTCGTAGGAAAGGCCCCGAGGACATTTCCTAGGGGAGGGGGCTCAAGGCCACCGCCATATGGTAACAGAGTCGTGCCAAGGACAATAGCTGCAAGGATTTCAATGGCAGCAAGTTTAGCATCTCGTTCATCACCAGTGGCGTAGACAGGTCCACGACCATCTCAAGGAACAACGAGTAGGGGCAGGAGTTCTAGGGGAAGGAACTCATTTCAGAGACAGTCACATAACAACGCACAGGTTCAATCTCGTGTTACCTGTTGGAGGTGCGAAGGACCCCATTACCAGCGCAACTTCCTAGAGTTACAATTAGGGTTCATGCATAGAGAAGGAAAGGCACCGATGGGGAAAGCAAGTAGCAGCCACCAGATTTACGTAGCGGTTAATAATTGTCAGGCCGAACATCAATCCTCAGTGGTGGAGTCATCAGGTATGCTAAATCATATCAATGTTAAGATTTTGTTTGATTCTGGTGCGACAGATAGTTTCATTTCACCATCTGCATTAGAAAAGAGTGGGTTGGCAGCCTTCGAGCACGATGACTTTAAACAAGTCAAGATGGCTTTAGGGGAAAAACAAGCGGTAGGACCTAGTGTTGATAATTGTATAGTAGACCTGGGAGTGTATACTTCCAGGTTGAAGGTATACATCATTGCTCATGGGGCATATGACCTAATCATTGGAATGGATTGGTTAGCAGCACACCGAGCTTTGGTAGATTGTTTTGCAAAGAGGGTGCTTTGTGTCAATGATGAAGGAAGACCAGTAGAGATCCAGGGTGTACAGAGAAAAGTGTCATTACACTTTATATCAACTATGAAGGTTAAGTGATTCTTGAGGCAAGGGTGTCGATTGTATGTAGTGGAAGCAGTGAATGAAAGGAAGGGACCCTCATTGGATCAGTAATCGGTATTGTCATAATTTCAGGATGTTTTTCCGAACGAGTTACCAGGGTTACCTCCTAAGAGGGAGCTTGATTTTACTATTGAGCTAAAAACTAGTGCAGAATCAATATCCAAGACTCCGTATCAGATGACAGCGCCGGAAATTTGTGAATTGCAAATGCAGTTGAAAGAGTTACTGCTGGACTTAGGGCTAATAAGACCCAGTGTCTCACCTTGGGGTGCACCGGTAATTTTTGTAAAGAAGAAGGATGGATCCTTACGACTGTGTATAGACTACAGGGACTTGAACCGTGCTGTAGTGAAAAATAGGTACCCGATGCCATGAATAGATGACCTCTTCGATCAGATGAAAGGATCAACGGTATTCTCAAAGATTGATTTGCGATCAGGGTATCATCAGTTAAGGATTAAGGAAGGTGATATCCCAAAAGTTGCCTTTCGAACTCGGTTTGGACATTACGAGTTTGTTGTAGTACCTTTCAGATTGACCAATGCGCCAGCAGTATTCATGAGCCTCATGAATGACGTATTCCAGAAGTACTTAGATCGATTTGTACAAGTTTTTCTAGATGACATCCTCATCTATTCCAAGAATGAAAGAGAACATGAGGAACACTTTCGAATAGTGTTGTCTTGCCTTAGAGAGAAAAAATTGTATGGGAAGTTGTCGAAGTGTTCCTTCTTCCAGAAAGAGATCCACTATTTAGGTCATATCAGTTCCGACAAAGGAATCTCTGTGGACCCAGAAAAGGTAAAGGCCATTATGGAGTGGCCAGTGCCGAAAAATTCCCATGAGGTGAGAAGCTTCATGGGGCTAGCGGGTTATTACCAGAGATTTGTGGAAGGATTCTCAAAAATAGCGAAACCCATCACCACTTTGCAATGCAAGCGGGTTAGGTATGAATGGACAGAAGAATGTGATAGTGCATTCATTGAACTTAAGAGGTTACTAACTAGTGCGGCAATTCTATGAGTGTCGGATATGGAAAAGGACTTCATGGTTTTCACAGATGCCTCGAAGCAAGGGTTGGGGGCCGTGCTAATGCAGGATGGAGGAGTGATAGCTTATGCATCAAGGAAGTTGAAGAAGCACGAAGAGTTATACATGACTCATGATTTAGAGTTAGCAGCTATAATGCTAGCTCTGAAACATTGGAGGCACTATCTTGTGGGGCGAAACTTTGAGCTCAAAATGGACCATCAAAGTTTAAAACATCTCTTCACTCAAAGAGATCTGAATGCCAGGCAAAGGCGNGACACAACTCCCAGGAGACAGTTGGTATTTAAAGGTTACTTCAAACCTCCAGAGCGGGAGGCAGTTAGATCCAAAGTATGAAGGATATAGTCTGGAAACAAATGGACTATTAAGATATCGAGGAAGGATGTACATTCCAGAGAATGGGGATATTCGAAGAATCATACTGAAGGAAGCCCATAGATCACTTTATTGTGCGCATCTGGGAGTGAAGAAGATGTACACAGATATGAAGAAGCTCTTCTTTTGGGTAGGCATGAAATGCGATGTAGTCCATTTCGTTTCCAAATGCCTAGAGTGTCAACAGATGAAAGCCGACCACCATCACCCGGCAGGCCTCCTACAACCACATGATGTTCCTATGTCCAAATGGGAAGTCATCTCTATGGATTTTGTTGTGGGGTTGTCGCTCACATCTCATAGACACAATGCCATTCTTGTGATAGTGGATAAGTTAACCAAGAGTGCTCATTTTATTCCGGTTAGAGACACTTATGATGTCACTGATGTGGAAAGTGTGTTTATAAGTGAGGTTATCCGTTTGCACGGGATACCTAAGAAGATCATTTCAGATAGGGAATCCAGATTCACTTCTAGGTTTTGGACAAGTTTACAGTCAGTGTTGGGGACTTAGTTGAACTTAAGCACAACTTATCATCCTGAAACAGATGGGCAAACTGAAAGAGTAAATCAAGTCATGGAAGACATGCTTAGGATGTATGTAATGGATAATCAAACCCAGTGGGAGAAGTACCTACCTTTGGTAGAGTTTTCCTACAATAATAGTTTTCATAGGTCCATCGGAATGACACCCTACGAAGCTTTGTATGGGAGGCCATGCAGAACGCCATTGAGTTGGGATAGACTAGAAGATCGAGTAACAGTTGGGCCAGAATTGATTCAAGAAATGGAGGAACAGGTGATTCAGATTAGGTAGAGGCTAAAGGAAGCACAGGATAGGCAGAAAAGCTATGCATATGCACACAGGACCGACCAAAGTTATGAAGTGGGAGACCAGGTTTTCATTTGTATCAGGCCTAATAAGAGTACCATACGGTTCGGTAAGGGGAAAAATTTGTCACCTCGGTTTATAGGACCATTCAGGATCCAAGAGAAAATTGGACCTGTTGCCTATTGTCTCATATTGCCACCTCACTTGCATAAAAGTCATAATGTATTTCATGTATCTGTTTTACGTCATTATGTTGCTGATGAATCACATAAACTAAATTGGAAGGAATTGCAGGTATCGGATGTGGGAACCCTCACAGTAGAACCGTTACGCATATTGGACCATAGAGTCCAACAGCTCAGGAACCATCTAGTAGACCAAGTTAAGGTCTAGTGGGACAAGTATAGTCCAGGATCTGCTACTTGGGAAGACGTCGCGACACTACGGCGAGACTATCCCTCACTATTTTGACCACCTCAAGAACATGTTTCTCGAAGGTGGGGTGTATGTAACACCACCTTTTGACTTAGACAGCCAAGATTACCTAAGGCCTATATACTTTATTTTCTAGTCACAGTGAAACTATTAAGTGATACACTTAAACTTTAAAATTTATGAACTTTTATGAATGTTTAAATGTTAGTGATGATGAAGTATGTAATGCGATCTATTATGTGAATGTAAATTTTA
>ML783081.1:289314-346990 GCA_009831015.1 Picea engelmannii | reverse complement strand
GTCCACTTTTATAGAACTTAGTTGATTAGTAACCGTATTAAATTCATTTAAATGATCTGCAATAGACCCACCTTCTGACATCTTCATATTAAATAATCTCTTCATTAGAAATACCTTATTCGACGCCGAGGGTTTTTCATACAGTTTGTCCAACACATCCATCAAACCCTTTGTTGTCTTTTCTTTCGAGATATTGAAAGCCACTGATGCTGCCAGGCTCAGTCGTATCATTCCTAGAGCCTTTCTATCAAGAATCTCCAATTCTCCGTCCTTCATGGCCGATGGCTTCTTTGCTACTCCACTCAATGGTAGGAATAGATCCTTCTGATATAAATAGTCTTCCATCTTCATCTTCCATAACTGGTAGTTTTGGCTGTTAAATTTCTCGACCCTAAACTTTCCATCTTCCGACATTGCTCCCACTCGAACCAGGAACCCTCTTTTCCTATGAGTTACCTTACGCTCTGATACCAATTGTTAGAAAAATAGGACCATGGAGCAATAAAATAAAACAAATGCAGAAACAAAACACAGAAGACACACAATACAAGAGAGACACAGATTTACATGGTTCACCCAGTGTGGGCTACGTCCACCAGAGAAATTGCCAGGTCCTTCCTTTATTATAATCCAACAAATGAAGGGATACAACCTACAACAAAACCCGCTGTAAATTCCTCTTCTTTCTCTCACAGTCTCCTCTCTCAGAAATACAATATTCCCCCTCATCCATAGCCGCAATACATTTCCCTCATAAAAGAGGGTTTCCTTCTAGGGAAAAAAACCCTAACATAATCTCTACCGTTAGATCTGTGACCTTATAATGAACGGTCCAGATTTACAATGACCTTGCCCCCAGACCCCCCAATCGGGGGGATGGACCCCCTGGACCCCGCAGAGGGGGTACCCCCCCTCTGCACTCCCCTGTGTGGAAGAGTGTACATACTTTTGGGGTGTAAATACTTCATGGGGTATAAACACGGCTGAAAGCAAGGACCTCTGAATCAGGAAGATAATCAGACTCCACAACCAACACAACCTTCACTTGCCAACTTCCCTATTGAAATAATATTTTTCCTTAGATATGGAACATGTCTTACCTCTTTCAAAAACCACTGGTTTCAATTTCTTTGCTTTATTTTTACCTTTCCCATTCCAACACTTTTGCATGGTGCATCATCACCTAAATGAACCTGTCCAAAATCACCTTGAAAATAATCTAGAAAATGTTTCCTATGGGGTGTGGCATGAAATGAATCCCATGAGTCTACTACCAAAGACTCAGAAATATTATCTACAAAAATAATCAAAGAACCTTGTAACACATCACCTGTTACATTTTCTTCCTGATTGTTTTCCTGTTGTCCATCTCTTTGTTTCTTTGGAGCTCTACAGTCTTTCTTCAGAAGTCCTTTATTTCCACAATTACAACACTCTATATTTCCAAATATGGATTTGGATCTACCCTTCCTAGAATTCTCATTGTTCCCTGAGCCATTTCCTCTATCATTTCATCTTCCCTTGTTCTCCATGTTTAACGCATTACCTGATGTCTCACCTGTGATTTTTTGTTGCATTTCATCACTGAGGATAACACCAACAACATCATCAAATTTTAAAGTATTTGAACCAAAGACAGAGTTACTTACATCCATGACCAATACATTCCATGTTTTTGGAAATGATCACAATATTAGGAGAGCCCCGACCTCATCATCAAAGTCCAATTTTACAGAACTTAGTTGATTAATAACCGTATTAAATTCATTTAAATGATCTGCAAGAGACCCACCTTCTTAAATGTTCATATTAAATAATCTCTTTGTTAGAAATACCTTATTGGATGATGAGGTTTTTTCATACATTTTATCCAATGCATCCATCCGATCCTTTGTTGTCTTTTCTTTCAAAATATTGAAAGCTACCGATGCTACCAAGCTCAACCGTATCGTTCCTAGTGCCTTTCTATCAAGAACCTCCCATTATTCATCCTTCATGGTCGTCGGCTTATTCGCTATTCCACCTAATGGTAGAAACAAATCCTTATGATATAAATAATATTCCATTTGCATCTTCCATAACTGGTAGGTTTTTCCATTAAATTTCTCGACCCTAAACCTTCCATATTCCGCCATTTCTCCCACTTGAACTAGGAACCCTCTTTTCCTGTGAGTTACCTTTTTATCTAATACTAGTTGTTAGAAAAACAAGATTGTAGAGAAATAAAATAAAACAAATGTGGAAATAAAACACAAAAGATACACAACACAATAGAGACACAAATATATGTGGTTCACCCAATGTGGGCTAGGTCCACCAGAGAAATTGCTAGGCCCTTCCTTTATTATTATCAAGCAAATGAAGGGATACAACCTACAACACACCCATTGTAATTTCCTCTTCTTTCTCTCACAATATCCTCACTCAGAATACAATATTCACAATGAAGCATAGCCACAATACATTTCACTCATAAAAGAGGGTTTTCTTCTAGGGAAAAAAACCCTAACATAACTTTTACAGTCATATATACGACCTTATAATGAACGGTCCATATTTACAATGAAATTACAATATACATTTACAATAAAAAATTCCTTTGGGGGCTTCACCCCCAAACCCCTGTCGAGGCCCGCTTTCCCCTGGACCCCGTAGAGGGGGTAACCCCCCTCTGCAGTCCCGTACGTGGAAGAGTGTACATTCTTCTGAGGTTTAAACTTTTCATGGGGTATAAACAGGGTTGAAAATAAATACCTACAAACCAAGAATATAATCAGGCTCCACAAATAGCTCATCATGGCCTTAATATTGTTATGGTATACCTTGACACCTTCATGAGATACAATATGACCCAAATACTCTACCTCATTCATCCCAAATAAACATTTGGATGATTTGGCATATATTTGTTGCTCCTTTAGTAGCTGTAGCACCCTATCAACATGTAGAACATAATCCTCTCAAGACTTGATATAGATTAGTATATCATAAAAACATACTAACATAAAATTTCCCAAGAAGGGATTGAAAATGTAATTCATCGACCCTTGGAATGTGGAATGTTCATTCGTAAGGCCAAAAGTCATGACCAAAAATTCATAATATCCTTCATGAGTTAGGAATGTTGTTTTTAGGATATATGCTTCCTTCATTATAATCTGATGATACCATGAACGAATATCCGACTTTGTGAAGTATATTTATCCATATAGTTCATATAACAATTCATCAATGACTAGAATGGGAAAATTATCTATAATAGTGATCTTGTTGAGCTCTCTATAATTTGGACACATAATCCATGAGCCCTCTTTCTTGAGTACCATTTCCACCAGTGTAGAGTAATAAATTTGGATACGTCTAATAATTTCATCCTCTAACATTACTTCAACCATACAATCAATTTCACTCTTATGGGAATAAGGGTATCTGTAAGACCTAATTTTAGGAGGAACACTCCAAGGAATTAGGTGAATAACATGATCATGATTGCGAGTGGGTGGAAGAGCTCTAGGTATATATTCAAATACTTTGGAATTCTTATCAATGATCCCTTGGAGATCTAGGGGAATAGATGGATTAGATGTTTTAACATATAGTGAGCATAGTTGTACAATTACACCATGATGCCCATTTTCAATATTGTTTTCATTCCATTAGAGCTTATCACCTTACTGGGTTTCCCTGTGATACCCCTTAACTCAATTTCCTTTCCTTCCAATGAAAATTTCATGAAAATTTCTTGAAAATTAAAATTCATTGCTCCCAATGATTGTAACCATTGGACTCCTAGTACGACATCAACACCACCCATGGGTATATAAATTATTGGACTATTCATTACATATCCCCCAATAGTAATATTGATCTTATGGAATTTTCCTAAACAATTGATAGTTCCTCCATTTTCAATGATTACTTGAAACTCTGGTGTTGGATATATAAAGCAGTTGAGAGCTTTAACTAATTTATAGTGAATGAAATTATGAGTACTACCAAAATCAATTAGGACTATTACTTTTTTATTTTTGATATATCCTTCGATCTTGAGGGTTTTAGGAGTGCTAATTCCAACCAATGCATTACATGATATGGTGGGAGTCAACTCTTCAAAATAAATCTCTTCTATGTTTTCATCTTGAGATGGTTCTTTTTCTTGTTATTTTTCTTCTTCCTCTTCACAATCTATGTAGAATAATTTCTTCTCACCACATTTATGTCCCTTAATGTACTTATTGTGAAAGTTAAAGAAAAAACATTTTTCTTTTCTTTCCTCTAACTTTTGAGGTGTCAACCGCATAGGTTGGGGTGTTTTAGAAGAAGGAACATTGTTCTCTCGATATATGTTAGGAGTGGTCCTTCTAGTAGCCATAACCATATTTTTATTTTCAATATTTCTCGCCACCTTGAACTCATTCTCCAATGATTTGGGCTCTGAAAGCAGAACCTCATGTTGAACATTATCCTTTAAAGTTCCTATGAATACATCAATCATGTGCTCATATGGAATATTTCTTACCTTTATATTAAATATTTGGAATTTTTCAATGTGCTCCGCAACTGAACCATTTTTCTTGAGATTTATCAATTAGTTGAATAAGGTATTACTCCTTGTATCCTCATATTGTGTTATCATTTCCTCCATGAAAATTTTCCAAGTGACAAATGATTTGTGAGAACAAATCCATCAATACCACACAAATTGATAGGGTTCTAAATATAAAGATGCAATTTGTACCTTTTGTGTGTGTGGTGCATCATGTAGATCAAAGAACTACTCCATTTGGAGTATCCATGTGATTGGATCCTTTTCATCAAACTTCCTCATATCGATATTAGGAAGGTGGTTGGTCTTCAACCCAAATTTGGATTTTCTCCAGTATTGATTCATCTTCCTTCTGTCCTCATAATGATTTTCAAAGGATACATTTTCACTTTGAAGTGGCCTCTCTATTGGCAATTTTTTTAATCCTTCCATGATATCCCTTTTTAAACCATCCATCTTAGTATCCATTATTGCTTCCAACTTAGCTTCAATTGAATCCATCATCCCTAGTAGTTCATATTTTCTTATTGCCTTCTTTTGTAAATCATTCATGTCCCTGCACATTTCTTCACCTTAATCAAGATTCCAAGTAGGATTGTATGAAGGCATATTTCGTTTAGAATTTCCCTTATTGGGTGGAATGTTGGCCAAGTATCACTGCAAGGTAGGAATTCATAATTCGCTTAGGCATAGGTCCTCAGAGACAATGGAGTGTCAGGTGCTATAGCTATCTGATATACATGCGGGGTCCAAAAATAGTAATCATCCCAATATATCATGGAAATAACTAAGGAGGCTTGACCATGCCCTTATACTTACTATTCGACTACCCAGGTACTAGAGAGTGATCTCCCTGAGTGTTGTTCTCGGTGTACTATAGAAACAAAACAACCAAAAGGTTTACTTGGAAAGTCTCAGGATTCTAGGGGGTCTCCCAATATACGCAAGGTACATGGGAGCTTAGATCCATATTATTGTTTTCTAATTTGAAATAGTTCAAAAGGGGATTTATGATATACTCTAGGTATGTGGAAGAACCACACAATCCCTGGGTTGTAGCGATGACAAGTAATGACAACTCCTATGTTTAGAGACATCCAAATATGTCTATACCTAAAAATCCCTAAGGTTCTCTCAATTTTTTGTGATACTCCTTTTATCCCATGTTATTATACCTTTTGAATCACCCCAATTGAATATTATAGTCAAAATATATGCATATTTCCAAAAAAAAAAAAAACGTACCTTTTAAACCTTGATTTGGAGGTGGTTCTGCTAGACGATATTTATTCTGCTGTATCCCCAAAATTTCATCCCTTACGGGTCTGGAATTATGTTCTGTAATTCCCTGATATGTCTTCTCTACAATTGCACAAGTTTGATCAAAATTGGATGTGCCAAGTGGAAGTTATGGTAACTTCCCAACCCCTTGCTGATTTTTGTCCCTTCCAGGAGAGTGTACTTGTAAAGCATGCCAAGAGCACAATATCTTATATTTGATTGTGAAAATTGCACTAGATATAATACAAACTATCCATTATCCAATGAAACCATTCTTACGTAATTTGGATGCTCATTTAATAACATATCACTATTTTACCCAGAACACATATTTGATACTATTTAATATGACTAGTCAGATACCCTATCTTACATAGGGTGTATCTACAATAGTTGAATGACCTAGAAGCTGAAATTTTTATCAAAACTAACTTGATGATTTCTCTAAATATCCTCCTAGTTGAAAGGTATGAACCATCACAGAAACAATTTTATAGAAAAAAAATTGTGATGACTAAATTCAAGATGATTCTTGAACATGATCTTACATAGAATATATGTCCGAAATTGTATATCCTAAGGAGTTGAAATTTTAACCCCAAGTTCCTTGATCCATATACTAAATACCCTCCAAGGAATTCCTTTTGAAACATCATATAAAAAAAATTATAGTGAAAATTCCAAGGTGTCTCAGATGCAACAATGAAACCACAAGACCTTGAGCTTTGATACCAAAGGTAAGGAACCAAATATCAAAATAGCATAAAAACTTCAAAATAAGTACTCAACACCTTGACAAAGATATAAATTCAGATAATAAGCCGCTTCGAGAGGTAAAACTCTTTATACATCATATGAATTCACAAATACAAGATGATTCCAAATGAAAAAAGTCACATTGGTATATATAGGAGACTAGAAGGTACAATTAAAACTAATGGACCTAAAACGACATAAATAAAATAACAATACTATTGTAATATGCCCCGATTAAAGGGTAATGTGACACTATTTAGGGCTTAACAAAAATGTATTTAGGTTAAATATAAAAGTGATTGTGTATACTATAACTTTCTTTCATCATTAAAATTACTTTAATTCTTCTTTCTTTCTAAACGTTTTTTTTATCAACACTAGATAACTACAACAACACTAAATTATTGGAATTTTTACAAGAGCACTTATAGTTGGTTTGACATTTGTAATATTTCCATGCTTATGTAAAGTATTTTTTTTTCATGTTTTTTATATAATTTCAACCTTCTAGAGCTGGTGGATTTATCTTTATTATAAATGTACCATGAGATACTTTATTGTTTAAGATGTTTTTGCTTGTAAGTATATACTAGCTAAATAGTTGAATTAGTGTACATATACAAAAGTGGTTAGGACATATTTACTTTTTTTTTATGAATTATATTTAGTGCATTTTTAGAGAAATTATTTGAAATATGAAGTAAATAGATGAGATAATCTTCATACATACTAAATAATCTTCATAGGCTTTAGTACAAACAAAATATTGTATTCTCTTGGCTATTGATTTTCTTGGCATTTGTGTATCATCTGCATATCATTTGTAATATTCACATTCTTATGAAAAGTATTTTCTATCATGTTTTTATATAATTTCAACTTCGTAGAGTTGGTGGATTTCTCTTTGTTAGAAATGTATTATGAGATCCTTGATTGTTTAAGAAGCATTTTCTTGTAAGTATCTACTAGAAACATCTTGGAATTAGTGTACATATCCAAAATTTGTTAGGAAATATATACTTTATCTTTTTTCTTATGAATTATATTTAGTGCATTTTAGAGAAATTATTTCAAGTATGAAGTAAACTTATTGGATAATATTCATGCAAACTAAATAATATTCATAGAATTTAGGGAAAACAAAATATTGTATTTTCTTGGTTTTTGATTGTGTTCTTAGATCCCACCCAATTTTTGGACACAATGGTATCCCACACATAATAATTACATGCATGTGAATATAGGTTACCATGTAAATTAAAAAAGGAACATGTAATACCTCCAAGTGGTAACTAAGTCTTAGGGACCTAACCTCTCTAACCTCTCATGTATGTAGAATAATATATTTTCCATGTAATAAAGGTTGACATTAGTTAATAAGGCATATTTAATAAATATGAACATGTCAATGTAAGAAAACCTAATATAAGCTTCCTCTTCTAGAAAGGTCTTCCTCTAGAATGTTCTTTAGAAGATAGAATTAATATAATTAAGATTAGAAGGCATGCGAACTCTTTGTCTTGAGAATTATTGTAATAGAGCTCTACTCTATTGAAGGTTTCACCCTTAAAGAGGAAAGTGAACATTGTTTTTCTTAATAAAGGTATCATTTTTGGTGTTTCTCTTCTCAATATTTTGTTGTTCCATTGTTATCTGCTTAATATTCCTATTTCTTCATATTATATTACATATGGTTCCTTACAAGTGGCATTAGAGCACTTTCCTTGGTAGGAATTGTGGGTTAATTTTTTTTAAGTGTAGAGACATGTTCTTGTTTCTTTAAACTACAATGATATATCGTTCAATGCATACATTTCTGGTCGAGGAAGCATACACATAGGAAATACAAGAGGTTTTAAGCTCACATTGTTGGACACCCTTTTAACCCTTGTTGGTACCCCTTAAGGTGGTATAACATTAGATAACACCTATATATGGACTTTCTCTTCCAAGTACTTCTAGTATATTGAAATATTCCCTAGGTATCCTAAGACTATCTATAGATCAATTGATCAACCACCTTACTTCTATAGGTATGACACCCTTGTTTGGGACCTGATCAATCGAACAAATAATCAATACTTCCACACCTTGAAAGAGGCTATGTGCATGAATCCCATATTGACACATCCATACTTCACCAAGACTTGTTTCCTAGAATGTGGTTCTTTAGGGAAATGAATTGGGGTAGTCCTTATGCAAAATGGCAGGCCTTTGGCCTTCACTAGAAAAAAATTTCAAAGAGACATTTGGTCCAATCAATCTACGAAAACAAAATGTTGGCTATTATTCATGTCATGGATATTTGGAATCCTTATCTCTTGGGGAAATGTTTCCATATTAAAACTAATGACTGGAGCCTTAAGTACTTTCTAGAACAATGAATTTCATGCCTAGAGAGAAAAAAATAGTTGAAAAAGATATTTGGATATAATTATGAGATCATTTAAAATAAGGGTAAATAAAATGTGGTGGATAATTCTCTTTCTAGGAAGTATTAATAATAACAGTCCATCTTTTCCCTCTCCTTCATTGTACCATATTGGCTCCATGTTGTTTTCCAATAATGGTTGCAAAACCCCAAAATTTCACACTTGATCCAACAATTGCAAAACCATTATCTAGGGTACTATTGGCACAATGATGATATTCACTACAAATGTTGTCTGTATTTAAGAAAACAATTCCAACTTGAATCCATGGTGCTTTATGAGCATCATGCTTCACCCATTGTTGAGAATTCAGGGTTCACCAAAACCTATGAAAGCATCAAACATTATTTCTTCTTGAATGGTATGGAATAGGATGTCTGCACCTTTATGGATGAATGTGATGGTTATCAATTCAACAAGGGAGAAACAATAAAATCTCCAAGCACACTCCAACCACTTCTAATTCCCCTTGCTATTTGGAGGGATATATCTATCGATTTAATTGTTGTCTTACCTAAATCATGAAATAAGTCAATCATCATGGTGGTAGTTGATCGTCTTTCCAAATATGCCCATTTATGTGCCCCTAAAAACCCATTCAAAACATCCAAAGTGGCTCAAATTTTCATGGATAATATATTCAAACTTCATGGCATGCCTCATTCTATTGTATTTGAGAGAGATCCAACTTTCACCAGCAATGTTTGGCAAGCATTATTCAGGCTCTGGGGAGCCTAATTGCATCTCAACACCACCTATCATCCTTAGACTAATGGAAAAACTAACGTTGTCAACAAATGTTTGGAAACATATTTGCAATGTGTTTCATAAAACCAACAAAACTAGTGGGCCCAATGGTTACCAATAGCTAAATCGTGGTACTATACATCTTACTGTACAACTACTCACATGATGCCTTTTGAGGTAGTTTATGGAAAAAATTCATCATCAGTTCTCTCATACATTTCAGGAAAATGATTTTCTTCAAGGGGGAGGGAATTTTATGGACCTAGCCTCCCTAACCTCTCAGATAGGTAGAATAATATATTTTCCATGCAATAAAGGCCAAGCCTAGTTAATAAGTCCTATTTAATAAATATGAACAAGTCAATGTAAGAAGACCTAATAGAAGCTTCCGCTTCTAGGAATATCTTCCTCTAGAATGTTCTTTAGAAGATATAATTAGTATAAATAAGAGTAGAAGGTATGAGAAATCTTTGTCTTGAGAATTATTGTAATAGAGCTCTTCTCTGTTGGAGGTTTCCCCCTTGTAGAGGAAATTTAACACTGCTTTCTTTGAATAAAGGTATCATTTTTGGTGTTGCTCTTCTGAATATTTTGTTGTTCCATTGATATCTTTTGACTATTCTTGTTTCTCATATTACATTACATTTGGTAAATTATACTAAGTATATGAATTTATACTTGTTAATATAGGCTGGTGAGACATGATATCTTTCAGGGCCGAAGTGACTTATATGTTTGTGTGTTTAGGCCAAGGAGCATTTATGCTATGGTTGGTAAGCCAAGATTAAGACAAGATTTGTATTTTTGTAATCACACTCTGTATATTAATAAAATTATTTCATTGTTGTAGACCTCAAGAAAAAATTACTATGGAAGGATAAGAATCAATGAGAGGGAAATGGATATGGGGACTTATGAGAAAGGTTGAATTGAATGGTTAATCCAAGGTATATAATAAAATATTCCTAAAATATCCAAGCCTAAGTTTATGTCTTCTATTTATTTATCCTAAGTCCAAAAGAGTTTGGATGAGTTCCAAGGGGAGAGGAAGTGATTATTCATCTTCCACTTGTAAATTTATTTGCATGCATAATTAATCCCTTGTATTAGTGTTTTTGAGTGAGCAAGGTCACTCATTCAAACTACATGGGAAATTGGTAGGTGGAATTGGAGGAAATATTTCAAACTGGAGCTTGAGGATTGAGTTGTGAGCTATTGTATTCGCTACCCTATAAAAACTTGGTGGTTTGGGTTTGTTTCCATTTGTTGGGTTGCTTTAGGAAAGGATGAAACCATAGGGGGCTTTTTTGGAATAGGCTTTCCTTTGTGTTGGCCCAGTGGGTGCATCCAAGCACCTTGAGAGTAGTTGCGTGTTCCTAATTCCACAAACATCTAAATATTCTTGGTCAATCTATTTATAAATATCTATAATGGAAGTGGTATAGACGAAGGATTGCCAAGCAATGAACTAGTACACTTCCTTGGGTGAGACAAACTGATGGGGAATGAGAGGCTACGAGGTGGAACGTTTTTTGTAGTTGGTGTCATTGAACTTACCTTGAGTTGTGTGCTATTGGAATTTAGATTTATTGAGTGAAATCATTTTCCCTAGTGGTGTCATAGTCGTGCCTCAGGGGTGACATGTTGTTGAGATCTTTAACAATAAATTCTCTCTATGGGAGGAATGTATGAGGCATAAATATAATAGGTGTATTTATAAAATAAAAGTGTCTGGATTATTATGCTTTCAATTCTATGTGTAAATATATGTGAATTGTGTGTTAATTTCCACTTTGTGAATTATTTGCATGATTCCCATTTTATTTATGAATTTTATACATAATTAGTGATGACGGTATATGAATATACATGATTTCATGATAATGATAATCTTGCATAATTGTACCATATGTAGGATAGAATGTACCAAAAAATTTTCAAATCCCTGATGGGAAAAATATATCACGGTTTTCAGAGAATAATTTTGTGGTAGTGTGCCTCAAGTGGTGCTAGGGACATAACATTGAGGTATTATATCTTTGAATGAGCATTTAAGGAGTAACGTGGCTCATCCTAGAGGACGGGGAAATTAAATTGTGGTATCAGAGATAATGTTTCAACACATAGATTATATGGGATAAGAACCAAACCGAAATTGAAGAATCTGTAGAAGTCATAGTGAATTGGGTGTAACTAAGTAGAAATCCATTTTTTTTTAATGTAATTCAACAAAAAATCGATGCAGGAGCATGGATAATTTTAAGGATGGAAATTTATATTAAAATGTAGAAACATGGGCTAATCTTACAAGTCCTTAATATGCAAAATGTAAAATGCTTGGCAATAGTTTTGTAAAAATATTCAAATTTCTAATCATTTTATATAGTTCCTATAAATGTTTTGGCGATTTTTAAGGTAAAATGATTTTATTCTATGGAATTTGAGAAAATCATTTTTAGAAAAAATGGAAATTGGCTAAACGTTTTTTTGGGAAAACCATGGAAAATTAGCCCATTGGCTAAATGTAGCCCCAAAAGTTATCTATGTGCAGGAGTTTCAAATTATGGGTGGAGAGGTTTAATTTATTTCACAAACCCTAATTTGGCCATGCAAAGCTAAGTTACAGAGCTTCCATGGAGGTTGGGAAAATAAAATTCAAATTTTAGACATTGTTGAAAAAATTGAAATTATGGAAAATTTGTGGATTTTCCATACGGATGATGTTAGAGGTGACATAAGAATGATAGGTGGTAGTCAAGGGTGTACACATGGTACCTTAGGTTCTAACCCATCGTGCACCAGGGAGCCAAAGGATGGTTGGAAGAACCACGAGGGTGGAACTCTTATATGGGAACTTGATAGCATTGTGGGCTCCATGTTTCAAAACTAATAGACAAGGTTACCAATCGAACAACTTCATATATGATTATGATCTAGACCATCATATTTTATAGATATTATCCATTAGATATATTATATAATCAATGATCATTGTAAATATTGTAAAGGTTAGGGATCCTGCTCTAATATAGGTAATTGGTCAACACGTTTGTTTGTCTTCCAATATATCAGGAAAGCACGTTGTCGTGAGAATTCTTGTTCGAGAAGAATTTCCCAATGGAGGGAGTATGACAGTGTTGGGAACTTTGATTTTTGGAAGGAATTACGAATGCGGTAAATTCCCATCTCAATGGAACTTTGAAACTTCTTTGAAACTTTTACGAGTGTTGACTCTTATCCGGAAATAACTGTTAGTTATTGTAATAGGACAAAGTAGGTAACTGCTAAGAGTTTGATAGGATAGGTTGTATATAGGACGAAAGAGTTCATGGAGTCGGTCCTTAGATTGTTTATTGTTGCATTGTAATAGATCAGAATATATGAGTATTGTAAGAGATTAGAGGTATCAATAGAACATAGTAGAGTAGAAGAAACATTAAGTAATTTGTTTTCATGAAGGAATAGAACAGACATAATTGTCCCAAATCCTTGGACCGTGTTAATTGATGTATGGATGAATGCATGTTATATTCTGTATATGTGATTTATTTCAGTTTGTTCATGTATGTTTGTTTGAGAGATTGTATGTATGAAGTTGTGACAAATCTGGATGAGTTTCAATTGTTTCTCTTTTGACACTTGTATGCAAGGTCTGCATATTGAACGCAAGGAGTGCATCGACTAAGTCTCGGAGTGACTCAAAGAAGTTCAGAGAGAACAAATGGAACTTAGACTGGGTGCAAGGTGTGCATAGAGTCGTGAAACGACCAAGCATCGAAGAACCCAAACCAGAGTAATGCCAGGTGGGCGAGAAGAATTTATTTTCAAGAAATCCCTAGATCTGAGTTATCGAAATCCTGAGAATGCAAGGTGTGCATCAGGAATCGAAATCCTTTTAAGGAAGAATCTCAGAAGGGATAGAACTTTCCATAAAGTGTCTGAGAGAGCTGATAGTCAGACTTGTAAGGAGGATTAAAGGTTTGAAACCTTTTAAAATAGAGAAATTTTCCAAGTCAGAAGAACTCAGAAGCTTAGGAGGAGGAGCGATAGTGGTCGTTGGATCACTATGAAAAATATCAACAACCATTTGATCAGAGTGAAGTGAACGAGCCTTAGTGCTTTGCATAAAGAGGAGAGAGAAAACTCACAATATTTGAGAACTGAGATTTCTGTAGTTCAAAGAGATGGAGACCCAAAATATAATCTCAGTCGCCCGATCAACAGGAATAGATCTGAACCATCTTATTTCTTGGGGAACATTCCAAGTGTCGGATTTCCCAAGTAAATTTGAGCCGTCACATACCATGAGTCTGGGAGGAGGCAAGTTTGAGCTTTGATATTTCTGAAGCACAGAGAGCCACAGGGCCAGAGAGAATCTGGACCATTGGATACAGGAGGACACATTTCGACAGGTCAGAAGATCCACAGGAAGGGGAAGGTCGAAGTGTTGAAACATCTGAAGCTAGAAGAGTCGAAGGAATGAGAGTCGTCGATCTATAAGTGGACACTTGTCAACAGATCGTGAGCTCTGGGAAAGTTGAAGTGAGTTTTCAATTTGAGATCTGATATTGTCAAAGTGTGAAGACCCAAAGACCTGAAGTAAAATATGGGTTGTGAGATCTAAGGGAGACATGGCGTGAATCAGTGAACTCCGGGTAAGGTCCTGAAGTGGTTCATAGCTATTGGATTCAGAGGAGACGTGGCGCACATCTGTGAGCTCCAGGTAAAGACCCAAAGAAATCCTTGATCGTTAGATCAGGAGGACAGGCGTCAATGGACTATAGAATCCGGGTAAAAACCATTGGGAACATGAAGTTTGAGATTTGAGATCTCATAAGTCCAGAGACCCGGAGGAGATCTCAACCATTGATTAAGAAGAGGCCCACAGGACTGTTGATATGAGTTGAAAGGTAAAACATCCGAAGTGGGAGTAGAACCATTGATCAAGAAGGACAGGTGTGAGCATATCATGAGTTCCAGAAGATTTGAGTATGGAAAAAGATAGTTTTGATATTTCAAAACCCCGAAGTTTGGAGTTGCGAAGGAGGTCGTAGTCGTTGATTGAAGGAGGGGAATATCTAGTCCATAGATTCGAAAGGTGCATATTTATACCATCAATTAAGACATTATCGTCAAGATCACGAGATCAAAGATCCCATAGCATTGCGGGAACATGAGTTGAGCAAAGTTTAAAATATTGAGGGTGGGCCGCAATCCAAACCGTGGTTTCATTAGGAGGACACGTGGAGGATTGAGGAGGATTTCAGGACCAAAATTAGTTTGAATTCAAACCTCTTGTAGCCATGACCGCAATCGTGTGTTTATCATCAAGGTCACATCAAGAGGGGTCTTATCAAAAAAAAGGAGCTAACGCTCGACACTCTGACCTTTTGCAGGAGAGAGAAAGGGAGGGTTGCGGGTACCATTAAAACCTGCAACAAGAAGCCAAAAGGGCTTGTGTTTAGTCACAGAAGGAAACCATTAAGGTTTCATAGAGTCACTCAACTCTAGAATCTAATATCCAAGACCGAGAGGTCGTGCAGCCCTACGAGAGAGTAGCAGGGGACTGCATCAGGTGGTATCATAGCTAATATTGAGTTTGTTTATAGAAAACAAGAAAAGGAGAAAGGAGGTAAATTTATATCATTTGTGGTATCAAGAATTTGATTTTTGTTTGTAGGTGACGCAGTGAAATCATGCCACCCAGAAGGTGTAGAGAGAATGCAGAAATAGAAGAAGAAATGAGGCGACTCTGAGTGAGACTAGACACCATGGAAATAGTACAGAGGAGAGCACTAGATGCTAGAGATATCAGTGAAGCTGAGAGTGAATAAGAAGAGGTTGAAGAAAATATAGCAAAGGATGTTGCACAAGATCGCTTAATAAAAGTTGTTTCAAAAATAGGAGCCAGAGAAAGAATAGAGGTACCAATGTATGAAGTCTATTTAGAAGTTGAATAATTGTTAGATTGGGTATGTGTTATGGACAAATACTTTTATTATGAAGATATCGAAGAAGATAATATGGTGAAGTATGCAATGACAAGACTGAAAGTTCATGCAATGTTATGGTGGGATGAACTGCAAGCCGAACGCAGGAGCAATAATAAGAAGCACATTAAAAACTGGGATAGGATGGTAGCCAAGATAAAGAAAATTTTTATCCCAGAGGACTATCAAATCAATCTATTCAAAAGATTGAAAAACATAAGACAAAAAATCTTCTCAGTGAAGGAATACACTGAAGAATTTTACAGATTGAACATCAGGGTTAGACAGAAAGAAAATGAGGATGAAAAGATAGCCAGATATATCAATGGGATGAGATATAAAATCCAATAGGAGATCATCATGATGTCGGTTATTACAATCGAGGATGTGTTAAGCCCTAATATTGGCTCATTACCCCTTAATTGGGGCATATTACATTAGTAATGTTATTTTATTTATGTCAGCTTTATTCCATTAGTTGTAATTATACTTCCTATTCTCCTATATATACCAAAGAGACATTTTCATTTGGAATCATCTGGTACTAGAACATTTATGTGGGGTAAAAGGAGGTTGCCCCCTCAAAGAGGCTTATTAACTAAAATTATCTCTTTTTCAAGGCATTGAGTACTTATCCTGAGGTTTTTCTATGCTATATTGATATTTGGTTCTTAACAGGATGCTTATCAAGAAGCCTTGAAAGATGAAGATAAATTGGCTAGGAAACAAAGCCATCGAAGAAGGGGAGGAAACTCAAGAAGAGGCAAGGGAAATACTAGAGAGAAGTTCTAGAAGTAGAAGCATGAAGCTAATAAACAACATAGTCACCATGAGAAAGGTGGAAGTTCTAAGGAAGGACAACATAGTGGGAGAAGTTAATTTTCCAAAGGAAGAGGAAGAGGAAGAACCAGAGGAGGTGTAGTTAGATGTTATACCTTTGGAAAGAAAGGGCACAAGTCTTGGGAATGTCCCGAGAGAAAGAATGAAGGAGGAGGTGAAGCACACGTTACTGAAGCACATAAGCATGTGGAAGTAGAAGATAAAGAAGGAGGGAAGAACCTCATTATGAGGAAGATTCTTCTTAAACCAGAGAAGGAGATGGAGTAACCAGTTCAACGAACAAGTCTGTTCAGAACTGCTTGAAAGACGAAAGACAAATTTTGTAAGGTGATCATAGATAATGGGAGAACTGAAAATTTAGTATCCACAGAGATGGTGGAGAAACTGGAGTTGAAGAAAAATTCACATCCAAACCCATACATGGTATCATGGTTGCAGAAAGGACATCAAGTAATGGTAAGTCAACAATGCCAAGTTGAATTTAAAATAGGAGGTAATAGGGATGACATATTATGTGATGTAATTCCTATGGATGTCTGTCATATTTTATTGGGGAGGTTGTGGCAGTTTGACAGAAAAGATATTCATGATGGGAGAAAGAATACTTATATCCTAGAAAATAATGGTAGGAAACATATGTTGTTACCAATAGAATACAAAGAGAAAAAGAGGGAAGCTAGTTCAAGTATACTTCTCATGAGTGGGAAGGGACTCTTGAAAGAAGTCAAGAAGGAAAAAGAAATGCAGTTTGTTATAGTGAGCAAGCCAAGAGTTATCCTTACAAGTACTTCTGTGGAATATTTTCCTATAGAAATTAAGGAACTGTTAGAAAACTTTGCTGACATAGTAGTGGATGAGTTACCTCACTCATTTCCACCCATTAGGAGTATAAACAATCATATTGACCTTATTCTAGGAGCTACTTTACCAAACAAAGAAGCTTATAGGTTGACACCTAAAGAGAATGAGGAAGTCAAAAATAAAGTCCAAGAGTTGTTGGATAAAGGTTTAGTCAGGGAAAGCCTAAGCCCATGCACCGTACCAACTGTGTTAAGTCCAAAGAAGGATGGAGGATGGAGAATGTGTAAGGATTCCCAAGCCATCAACAAGATAACCATTAGATACAGATTTTCTTTACCGAGGATGGATGATTTGATGGATTGTTTGAGTGGAGAAGGTTATTTTTCCAGGATAGACTTGAAGATTGGATATCATCAAGTAAGAATGAGAGAGGGAGATAAATGGAAAACAACATTCAAGATAGATGAAGGATTGTTTGAATGGCTAGTCAGGCCATTTGGGTTGACAAATGTACCAAGAACATTTATGATATTGATGAATGAAGTGTTGAAAGAGTTCATAGGGAATTTTTTCATAGTATATCTGGATGACATACTAATCTTTAGTAAGACAAAGGGAGAACACTTAAGAAATTTTACATCAGTGATGGAAAATTTGCAACAAGAGAAGTTGTTGATAAATCTAAAGAAAAGTTATTTTATGAAGAAGGAACTCATATATTTGGGTTTTGTGATCTCTTTAAATGAATTAAATATGGATCTAGAAAAGGTAAGAGAAATTAAAGAATGGACATTGCCAAGCATCATATTTGAGGTAAGAAGTTTAAAAGGGCTAGCAAGCTTTTATAGAAAGTTTATCAGAAATTTCAGTGGTATATGTTCGCCCATGTTGGACATTCTGAATAAGAAACACAAGTCTTTTAAATGGACAGAGGAAGTTGAAAAGAGTTTCAAAGAGTTGAAAGAGAAAATCTCAGAACAACCAATTCTAGTCTTACCAGATTTTGGAAAAACATTTCAAGTGAGATGTGATGCAAGTAGATTAGCTATTGGAGCAGTCTTGAGTTAGGATAATAGGCCAGTTGTTTATTTCAGTGATAAACTGAATGAAGATAAGAAGAATTATTCTACACATGACACTGAATTTTATGCAATGTTTCAAGCTTTGAAGAAGTGGAGACATTATCTAATTCCCAAAGAATTTGTCTTGTATAGTGATAACCAAGATTTGCAGTTTATTACTAGGCAAGAAAAGGTGAATCAGAAACATGCTAAATGGGTAGAATTTATGCAAGATTTTACTTTTTTCATTAAACATATTATTGGAACTACTAACAAAGTTGCAGATGCTTTGAACATGAGTAGTTTGATTGTACATTAATTACAAATGGAGACCTTAGGTTTTCAACACCTCAAAGAGATGTATAAAGAAGACGCATATTTTAAGGAAGCTTATGAGGCATGAAATAATCCTTTATTGGGATATAGAAGCCTGTGGACTGAATATTTGATCTAGGATGGATTACTATTCAAGGGAAGCCAATTGTGCATACCAAAATGCTCAATGAGAGATAATTTTTTGAAGGAGAAACACAACAGAGGTTTAGCTAGACATTTTGGTCACGATAAGACATTTGCATAGCTGATTCATTCATATTATTGGTCGAGCATGAGATCAGAGGTGAAAAAGTTTGTGAACAAATGTAGAATTTGTCAATATGCAAAAGGAAGACAACAAAACATGAGTTTGTATCAGCCATTACCAATTCCAGAAAGGCCATAGGATGCAATAAGTATGGATTTTATTTTGTGATTGCCTAGAACTCAAAAAGGGAGTGAGTCCATATTTGTTGTGGTGGACAAATTTTCAAAAATGGAACATTTCATACCATGCCAGAAGAAAAACGATGCTACACACATAGCTAATTTGTTTTTCAGAGAAGCAGTGAGACTACATGGATTGTCGAGGAGCATAGTCTCAGACAGGGACACCAAATATGTAGGACACTTTTGGAGGACTCTATGGAAGAGGATAGGGACAAACGTGTCCTTTAGCTCAACATATGAACCTCAAACAAATGGATAGGCTGAAGTAGTAAACATGATTCTTGGAAAAAATTTAAGAAGTTTAGTCACTAAGAAAGGTCGTCAATGGGATCAGATTCTGGCACAAGAAGAATTTGCATTCAAAAATTCACTGAACAAGAGCACAGGGAAAAGTCCATTTGAAATTGTGTATGGTATACATCCAAGAGGGATTACCAAGTTGAGATATCTAAATCAAGATGAGTTCAGAAGTGCTGGAGCAGAGGATTTTGTAGCGGAAATGCAGAAACTCCATGATAGAGTCAGAGAACAACTACAAAACAGAAGCAAGAAATACAAGAGCAGAGTTGATCAAAAGAGGAGATAAGTTCAATTCGAGGTTGGATATGAAGTTTTATCCCATTTGAGAAAATAAAGTTTTCGAAGGGGAACATATAACAAATTGAAGATGAATAATATAGGACCATGCAAGATTCTCAGAAAATTTGCAGCCAATGCTTATGAAATTGAGTTGCTAGACAATGTTGGGATATCGCCAATATTCAATGTTGCAGACCTATATCCTTACAAGAGAGATGAGGAAGGAGAATCAAATGATTAGGGAGAATTTTAGTGGGAATAACAATTACCCACAGCAGAAAAATCGCAGATGGAGAAAATCATGGAATAGAGAGATGGAAAGAAGACCAACAGAAATACCTATCCTAAATACTTAGTGAGGTGGAAATATCATCCAATGGAAGATGCAAGATGGATTACAGAACCTAATATTTTGAAGAATGGAAAGACAATGCAAGAGCTCATGGACATGAGTACATGAAATTTTTAAACAGAGGAGTATGATGCAAGAGCATCTCCTTCAAAGTCAAAACCCAAGCATGGAGGCAAAGGAACAACATCTCAGCAATGACAAAATTTCAAATCATAAATTAACTCAGAATTAAATCGAGTTGTTGAGATATTTTGTAAACAACATTTTAAAAATGTAATTTGTTTGTAAAGTCATGAAGGACTGTAAGGGATTGCATATATTGAATGTTGACTCTTATGTGACAATAACTGTTAGTTATTGTAATAGGACAGAATAGGTAACTGCTAAGAGTTTGATAGGATAGGTTGCAGACAGGACGAGAGATCTCGTGGAGTCAGTCCTTAGATAGTTTATTGTTGCATTGTAATAGATTAGAATATATGAGTATTGTAAGAGATCAGAGGTATCAGTATAACAGAGTAGAGTAGAAGAAACATTATGTAATTTGTTTTCATGAAGGAATAGAATAGACAGAATTGTCCCAAATCCTTGGACTGTGTTCATTTATGTATGGATGAATGAATGTTATATCCTGTGTATGTGATTTATTTCAATTCGTTCATGTATGATTCTTAGAGAGATTGACTGTATAAAGTTGTGACGAATCTAGATGAGTTTCAATTGTTTCTCTTCTGACACTTGTATGCAATGTGTGCATCTCGAACATCAGGAGTGCATCGACTGAGTCTTGAAGTGACTTAGAGAATTTCAAAGAGAACAAAGGGAACTTAGGCTGCGTTCAAGGTCTGCACAATGTCGTGAAATGACCAAGAGTCGAAGAAACTGAACCAGAGTAATAGCAGGTGGGCGAGAACAATTTATTTTCAAGAAATCCTTCGATCTGATTTATCGAAATCCCGAGAATGCAAGGTGTGCGTGGGGAATCAAAATCCTTTTAAGGAAGAATCTCAGAAGGGATAACACTTTCCATAAAGTGTCAGAGAGAGCCAATATTTGGACTCGTAAGGAGGAGTAAAGGTTTGAAACCTTTGAAAATGGAAAAATCTTCAAAGTCGGAAAAACTCATAAGCTTAGGAGGAGGAGCAACAGTGGTCATTGGATCACTGTGAAAAAGATCAACAACCATTTGATCAGAGTGAAGTGCACGAGCCTTATTGCTTCACACACAGAGGAGAGAGATAACTCCCAAGAGTTAAGAACTGAGATTTCTGGAGTTCGAATAGCGATAGATCCGAAATAGAATCTCAGTCGCCCAATCAACAGGAATAGATCTAAACCATCATATTGCTTGGGGAAAACTCCAAGTGTCAGATCGCCCAAGTAAATCTAAGCCGTTATATATCGTGAGTCCGGGAGGAGGTGAGTTTGAACTTTGAGATTTTTGAAGTGCAGAGAGTCGCAAGGGTACAAAGAATCTGGACCATTGGATCTAGCAGGACATGTGTCGACAAGTTGGAAGATCCAGATGAAGGCGAAGGTCGAAGTGTTGAAACACCTGAATCCCAAAGAGTTGAAGGGCCGAGAGTCATCAATCTATAAGTGGACACTTTTCAACATATCATGAGCTCCGGGAAACTTGAAGTGAGTTTTCAGTTTGAGATTTGAGATTGTCGAAGTGTGAATACTCGAAGACTCGAAGTAAAATCTGGGCCATGATATGTAAGGGAGACCTGGCGTGAATCCGTGAACTCCAGGTAAGGTCCTGAAGTGGTTCATATCCATTGGATTCAGAGGAGACGTGGCACACATCTGTGAGCTCCGGGTAAAGACCCGAAGATCCTCGATCATTATATCAGGAGGACACACATTAGTGGATTAGAGACTCCAGGTAAAAACCATTGGGAAAAATAAGTTTGAGATTTGAAATCTCAGAAGTCTAGAGACTTGAAGAAGATCTTGACCATTGATCGAGAAGAGGTTTGTAGGACCGTTGATCTAAGTTGAAAGGTCAAACATCCAAAGTGGGAGAAAAATTGTTGATCGAGTAGGACTGGTGTCATTAGATCATGAGTTCCAAAATATTTGAGTATGAAAGAAAGATGGGTTTGAGATTTCAAAAACCCAAAGTCTGAAGTTGTGAAGGAGTTCGCAGTCGTTGATTGAAGGAGGGGTAGATCTAGTCCATAGATCTGAAAGGCGCAAATCTGAACCATTGATTCAGACTTTATCATCAAGATTGTGAGATCGAAGATCCTATAGCATTGCAGGAATAGGATTTGCGTGGAGTTTAAAATATCGATGGCGGGCCGCAATCCAAACCGTGGTTTTTTCAGGAGGACACACAGAGGCTTGAGGAGGATTGCGGGCCCAAAATTATTTTGACTTCAAACCACTTGTAGCTGTGCCCGTAATCGTGTGGTTATCACCAAGGTCACATCAAGAGGGGACTTATCAGAATAAAGGAGCTAACGCCCGACACTCTGATCTTTCATAGGAGAGTGAAAGGGAGGGTTGTGGGTACCATTAAAAATTGCAACAAGAAGCCGAAAGGGCCTGTGTTTAGTCATAGAAGGAAATTTATTAAGGTTTCAGAGAGTCACTTAACTCTAGAATCAGATATCCAAGACTGGGAGGTCACGCAGCCCTACGAGAGAGTAGGGGGGGGTTGCATCAATTTTTTTTTCTAAATATGGGAAGAGTTGTAACTTTAGGGAGATATAAATTACTGCACAGTCCTCAAAATTGATAAAATGAATAGTCATTGGAAATTTCTTGGAAAGAAGAATCAATTTATTCACCCATAATTCAAATATGGGTAGCGGATTTCTCCATAAAATAAAAAAATTTCATCTAGTGTGCTTTGGGGATTGAAAATGGTGGGTGTGTCTTCCAAATTTGTTTTTATGTCTAATATAACCAATATCCTATTAGATACACATTGTTTATATTTAAAGCTTACATACATAACTATTTAGTATGAAGATAAATGAGATATAGGATACTTATGAAGATGAAGTCAGGGGGATGAATGTTAGCTTGGGAAATGTTGATACTGAATCAATTGGTGATGGAGAAGGTAACTAACAATGTATTTCTCTAGTGGAGACAATAAAAAATATACAAAAATATTTGATGAGTTACAAAGTTGATGATGAGAATATTTTGAGGGTCTAAGAAGAGTAGAATAACATCAATACCAAGTTTTTGTAGTGTTTATACAATTTAAAGAGGAACATGGATAAGGAAACATAATCAAGGAATGTAGAGGATCACATATCGCATTCTAGGAGGGATTAATAGACATCAAGATCACTCACCAAAGAACTCAATTGTAAGGTCACATACTTATGCAAGATTAGAAAGTATTCCAAGAGTATCTCTTGTCAGATAATATAAGAGGAGGATTGGAGTAGATAAACATTGGGGGGAGATGAATAAGATCAAACCTCGTACCTTTGATGCTGAGAATAAGAAAGATGATGATGCAGAGACATGTTTTCTAGGAAGGATGAAGTACTTCCAATTACACAATTAGTCCTCACATGAAGAAGCTAGAATTGCAACTTACCAACTAAAAGGAAAAGCATCAATGTGGTTCATGCAACTCATGCAAGTCAAGTAGATTAATGAGAAGAATATCACTTGGAGGTAGTTCAGAAAATATTTTTAGAAAAAATACTTGTCAAAATATTATTATGATAGGAATATGAAAGAGCTCTTTGAACTCAAACTTGGGATCACGACCATGGACAAGTATGGGAGGATATTTATAGAGTTTTGGGGGCATGATGACTTCATAAAGGATGAGAAAGTCGAAATTAAAATGTTTTTTAGTGGGTTACCTTCAATATACACTCATAAGATATAATATGATGAGCTTAAGACAATAGAAGGAAGACATTAGGAGAGACATGTGCCTTTATGATCAACATAGAGGAGGATCAACCTTGTAGAGGACTTGGGTTGACAAGAAGAAAGGATATATGGAGTAGAGAAGGAAAATGTGCAAACCACCTTCCCTTAGAAATAATTCCCAAGGAGATATAACAGAGGATGAAGCCAATATGTGAAAGACTTTTGGGAAAATACCAACATAGTAGCTCATTAAATGTTTGGGATGTGAGGCACATCACATGTATATATATTTCCCTCATAGAGGAGAAAGGGTGAATATGCAAAAAATCAAGGATTATAATACAATGGAGGACATAGGAAGGATCATGCCAAGGATTTATGTATCCTTGGACAACAAGTAAGTTGATTTCTAGTCTCATGTGATTCAAGTTGAAGGTAAGATTGACAATAGCAATTTCAATTGATTTAGGAGCTAGCCATAGTTTCATAGATCCTATGTTGGTTGAGATATTTAGTTTACCAATAAACATGAATTGGAAATATTGGTTGGGTTAGTTAGCTACATGAGCTAGAATAAGAATCGGTGAGTTAGTTAAATATTGTCTAATGGACATGAAAGGACTTGATACAAATGTATATTTAAACTTCATACCATTAGGTTCTTATGAATACCTAATTGGTATGAATTGGTTGGATAAGCATCATGTTGTCATAGAATCTTACCACAAGACATTCACTTATCTTGATAAATAAGGGGATCTAAGATCAATTCAAGGTACTCCAAGCTCTGTAGCAATAGTCAAATAAATTTTGGCACATCAATTGAAGAGAACTATCAAGAAAGGACATCAAATTTATGTAGTTCATATTGAAGATAAAACCAAGGATAAGGTGTCAAGTATTGAATATTATGTAGTCCTGGAAGAGTTTTGAATATGCATTTGGAGAAATACTAGGTTTTCCACATAGGAGAGATACTTATTTATCCATTGCCTTAATTCCTAAAGAATCTCCAATGTCCATCACACCTTATAATATGAGAACACCAAAACTAAAGGATCTACGAATGCATCTTGAAGACTTGTTGAAGAAAGAGTACATAAACCCAAATGTCTCATCTTGGGGTGCCTTAGTACTCTTTGTAAATAAGAAGGATGGAACCTTACAGTTTTGCATTGATTTCAAGCAACTGAATAAGGTGACTTTGAATAATAGGTATCGTTTTCCAAGGATAAATGATCTCTTTGATCAACTGGAAAAATATAGGGTATTTTCCAAGATTGACCTTAGGTCGGGCTATCATATATCAAAAAGACAAAAAGACAACATTTAGAACAAGGTATGGTCATTATGAATTCGTAGTGATGTCATTTGAGATGGAAAATGCACCAGTTGTATTCATGTATTTGATGAATGGAATTTTTAGAAATTACTTGGATAGATTAGTCATTGTTTTCCTAGATGACATACTTATTTACTCTAATTCTAAAGAGGAACATGAGAAACACTTTGGGATGGTATTACAGGTGTTAAGGGAGCATTATCCTTATGAAAAGCTAAGAAAGTGCTCATTTTATAAGAAAACAATCCTTTATTTGTGTCACATTATCTCAAAGGAAGGAATAACAATGGATCTAGATAATATTAATTAAATCAGAGAGTGTCTATCCCCAAATAATTTCACAAAACACAGGTCAGTCATGGGACTTGTATGATATTATAGGAGATTTATCAAGGGATGTTCAAGGATTGCATATCATATAAATTATTTGTAGAAGAAGGGTGTGAAGTTTGAACATAATCATAAATGTGATGACAACTTTCATCATTTAAAATATTTGTTGACTAGTTCAGCAATCCTAAAGATCATTGATCCAAGTGAAAACATCACTATGTGCACTGATGCATTTAAATAAGGAATTGGTGGTGTCCTTTCCGAGAATGGTCATGTTTTTTTCTATCAGTCCATAAAAATTAAGCATCATGAAAGGAACTATGCCACACATGATTTAGATTTGGTAACCATTATTCATGCATTGAATATGTGGAGGCACTACCTCTTGGGTGGGAAGTTTGAATTAAGGACAAATGCCAATGGTCTGAAGCATTTATTTGAACAACCAACTTTAAATGTTAGGCAGGTAAGATGGATAGAGTTCCTCAGTAAGTATGTCTTTGATGTAAGGTATATCAAAGTAAATGAGAAAAAGGTAGATGATGCACTTATCCAGAGGGTGCATAAGATGCACACTTCATCGATAAGCATGTATGTTTATGATTTAAAGAGAAAAATTTTAGAAGCTGTAAAATTAGATCAACAGTGTGTGAAAGAAAATGTGGCATTATAGAAAGGTAAAATTTAGCATAAGTTTAAATATTATATGTTGAAAGAGGATGGAGTCCTCATGTGTAATGGAAAAGTGCAAGTGCCTAATACACAGTAGTTGAAAATTATTGCGCTAAGAGAAATGAACAATGTACCTTATGTTGGGAACCCATGATACTATAAGACTATTGAAATTATTAGAGGCCAAAATTTTTGGTAGGAATGAAGAAGGATGTGTCTTATTATATATCCAAGTGCGTGGAGTGCCAGAAAGTAAAAGAAGAACATATATATCCATTTGGTTTGTTTTAACCATTCCCATTCCTGAGTGGAAATGAGAAGTGGTGACAATTGATTTCATTACCAAGATGTCTGGGACAATGAAGTAACATGATTCCATCATGGTGGTGGTGGTGTTGACATGGGAAAATGTATCAATGTCGACATAAGGAAGAGTTTCTCAATTGAAAGTTTCAATTATACCCACTCTCATTTGAATAGCAACCTCCACCATTATATGGGCCCAATTGTCACTAACCAAATGAATTTCTCTCAAAAGAGAAAATTTTACATATGAGCTATGGTAGATCCTAAATGCATAACTACTCCAATATGAAAATGCAATTATATGGTAATTACCAGCTGCAATCATATTCTAATAGTAACAGGATCAATTACAGGTGTATAATTTAATGTGTATAAAACAATATATCGTATTTCACAAAATCAAATCATGTTTCATATGTGCTTTCATATAGATGACCATAAAAATTTTCCTTTAACTGAATTCACAACCAATTTATAATTATTCTCTCCAAATAACAATTGTAAAGAATGACAAATTGAAAACACTTGGAGATTCGAAAAATCATCAACAATGCACTACTAAATAAATGAGTCATGAAGTTTCTTGGTGTTATCCTCCCTCAAAGAAGTAGTTTGTTTTCAGGAATAAAACAACAAGAAGAGATATTTCCTATCCACCTATGAGTCTAATAAATATTTATACAATAACCAATTTTTGTTCTTCGCCCTTTCCCTCTCCTTAGGTCACATCAGACTTATTTTATACCTGAAGGTGGATTTTTGACCTTCCGAACTATAGATTTTTTCAGTTACTATTTCTACAACTTCCCTACACTTCCCATTCCCATTCCTTTTTTTATTTTCCAAAATATATAAAAATCATTACATAATATTCCTTGCCACTATGACCTCCTCAGGAAGGTGAGAAACTTGAAATATTTGGCAGTGATGGGATCTTCCCATGAAAAATTGGGCCAAATGATGACAAAATATAGGAAAGCATGTTCATGATTGTAGACATGTCATGATTATTCAGGCTAACCAATAGTCTGAGAATAAAATGCAGGTCTTTCGTCCATCCTTATCCCTTTGTAAACAAGAATAGATATAAACCTATATTTTCCTTCCTCACTCCTACTATACGATTGATACTTGGTTATTCATTTTTATTTGGACAGAACATAGCTTGGACTGTGTATTACTACCATATATCCAACTACATCATGCGTTCTTTGAGAACAATTGCTCTATTGCTTGTGAAAACAAGTGAAGTTCCTCTCTATTCTAGCATTGTTGAATCTTGGTAGCCCCTCCTGGTCGAAATAACCAGGAAAATGAATAAATCTCTCCCGTTGTCGAGGACACAAAATCTCACACTCTAAATCCTCTCTTTTCTAAACAATGAAGTCTCCCTGTCCTTTATAATATTTCCGCGTCATTTTCCTTGAAGTGTGGTGATGCGATGAGAGTGTTGTTATCGTTTTCTTGTTTTATTCCTCCCACACTAAAGGAAATTTAAGTCATTAATTATCCTAGGATTTGTATAATATTTGATGGTTGGTGATATGTGTCTTCTCTTTGACCTGTAAGCTCCCACATGCCTTTGGTATATCTACACTTAATTCATGTAACCTGTGTCTGTCGTTTTCCTTTAGGTATAGCTATCATTCATCATGTTTCACATGTAGTGATCACTGTATTCCCTTATCTATGCTCATTTCATTGATCTGTCATAACATGGAAAGCCAATGAAAATTATTAGCCTATGTACCACAACAACTAATAACTAAATTTATCTAGATTTGTCCTATGTCTACCAAGCATTCCATGTATTGCATTGTACATTTCTCATTCCGTAGGGATTTTATGCATGTGAGATGAAATGTTGAATGATATGCATATTGGGATGGCCATGTCACTTATCATTAGTAGGAGGGTTGGTGTCACATTTGCGTTTGAATTAGGTTTGCAGGAACATATGCAGGTTTGCAGAACTTTTAAATGAAGCCAATGAGCATTGACTCGTATGTTTTTGTGGAGAATTTACTCAGTAGATTTGTGGGTTGCAGGGTCTCGAGGTGACAAGATTTTATGTTTCAGAAGGAAACCCACATGGGGTATTCAATATATATTCCTCTACATGATCTACATTTGATAGGGTTATGAATGAATCCTTAACCAGTTTGACAGTATCGATTAGGTTTTACACGCAACTGAGTTTCAACAGTCTACGGTGCATGTTTGGAATGCGATTTTAGGCATTATTAAATCTTTTATAGATAAACATACTAAGGTATGTATTGAAAAATGTCAGATTCACTATGTTTTGGTCCATAGAGGAAAAGTTATAAGGAGTTGGGTTTACGCAGTCTACGGGTTTGTAGGTTTTGGATTTGCAAAGGATTAGTACTTGAAGTTCTTCAAAGACTACCGCAAGGATCTTTGTCCACAATCATAAATTGTTATGTTTGTGGATTGTGGGTCACGATCATATGTGTATACAAGTTTCATAAAGTTTAATAAATGACCACATCCATGCATCCATGAACCAATTATAATATTTTACGTTACCCATGCACATGGTTCTTCTGAGCCTACATGAGGTTCTTCCCATTGTTCATTTTTCATGATTATCTTTCTATTCCTAACCATCCTACTAATATTTGATATTTGGACTTCACTCCTTTGTCCCCTGTCAGAGATTGTTCATTCTTATCTTGTAAGTGGAAACCCAGAGCTATAATCCACTTAGCGTCATTCTCAGTTTATCCTCATCCTATATAGACAAAAGAAAATATTAGTTCATGTTCCATAAATACTTCACATTTATTTATTTCAAAACCACAATCCCTATTTTATTCTAATATTCAATTGGAGAAATCTTATCAATTACTTCAATAGAATTCTATCTCATTCCAACTGAAATCATATATGTATGATATCAATAGCACAACATTCCCCATATTTTACTCAACTCTGACTTCTTATTTTTTATGGAATGCATGGCGATATAATCGTCAAATGTAGTGCTATTAGAGAAGGTACTCAAAAAAGGAGGCATGCGGTCTCACGATAATGATCACTTACCTCATGGAGGTGAGTACTAGAGTTTTCTGTATAGGAAAAAAAGTGGGTTAATGATATGTATCCTTTATTCAATAGATTATAGATATAAAATATTCTAATTAAAAACATGAAAACTCTACCCCATGTTCTGCTCTTGATTATCTATAATATCATATTTGAAGTAGTGTATTTTTGTGATTATAAGGCTCAATCCCATATCTTCTTTTCTTATAGTTTAGTTGATGAAAATTGATTCCAAGGAAACCCATTCTATAGTCACATGTCTCTAAGAGAAATTGACAATATGATGTGAGGTTGGAATAAGATGAACTTGATGGACAAGAGAAGCATGTTGTATATTGAAGTATTGTAAATTCAAAATATTGAATAACTAAGTTGAAACATCGTGATTATCGAGAGATTTCCATTTCCACCAGAATAAAGATTTGAGAGACTAGCTTCGATTTCTTCCTAAAATTTGGTTAATATATTCTTTTCCTCTATGGCCTTTCTTATTATTGAAAGATCCATGGATTTCTTAAGAAATGCAATTTAATTTGGTTGTGTCTAAAGGAAGGTGTGTCACTATGAAGAACTATGCCACCTTCTCATCCTCATATATCCAATGGGTGATATGGAAGTTGATCCAGCTACAGTTGGAGTAACAAAACATCATTCAATCATAGACAAGGTTACAAAAGAAGGTATCTTATGGGTCTCTTCGCATAATGATGGAAGGGACACCGATATTAGATTCACTAGTGTATATTCCACAAAGGGGTCATCAAGGATTAGTGTTTCCCAATAGCTCACACTTCTCACTGGGTAGGTTAGGGAAGGATATGAAAGATATGATTATAAATAGGTTAAGCATTCAGATGAAAAATTAATTGGGGCTGCATTTATTTTTTCTCATAAGAGCATGAGATAAGATAACAAAGGAAAAACATTTTTTGTGAGTGAAGATGACACACAAGGAAACAAACATTCCATACATCTACATGAGAGAAATTTCTATGCTTTATGATATGCCTAAGAAAATTGTGTTCGACAGAGATCCAAAATTCACATCAAACTTTTGGAAATGGATATTCAACGGATTTGGAACTGTAATGTCCCCACTCTAATCCATGATTTAGTTAATTAATAATGTATATATGGATGTGGCTATAACCAAGCCATATCATATGAAAATTGCATTTTTGAATTTTACTAAATAAAATGTGATTCTATCCATTAGGAAACATGGACAGAGATGGGAGATGATTAATCCAGGAGAAAGAATGGGTCTAAAAAGGGGGTTTTTCTTCATGAGGTTAATTCCCAAATATTTTTCCTAATTTTAATGTTTTGAGTGAACCTTTTATTATTTTGTTGATTCTTCTTGAAGCAAATCATTGAATACATGTAAGACGTTGGGTGTGAGGAGTAACATTTGATATTTATTACGAGAATTGAACTAGGTACAATCAGTTTGTGGAAGAGTGTAAGTCAAGAAAGTAAGCAAGAAAAAGGTAAGAAATTTGTATGGCCAGAGGGGGTAGTTTAGACAATCACATTTTTGCATGGGAAAGGGGATACAATAGCATAAGAGAGATTCACTAGAGATGGAGAAACAATGGAGGGATAATTCATGAAAATTTTAGGAGTTAAAGAATGAAGAAGCAATTTGTCAAGCTTGCAGAAGAACTAGGTTGTTAGGAATGAATATTGAACTCCTTTGTGAGATTTGCACTAGAGAAACAACCTTGTTGTTCTTTTGTTTCCTGGTAGTTTTCCTAGTTGTGAGTTCCCTAGAGTTTTCCAGGTAGTTAGATTCCTAGTTACTTATGTTGATGTTTTAGTAGTTGTGGGAGGTATTAACCTTCATGGATAAACCTTGTATTAGAATAGAATATTCCAGAAGAAAAATAAAACCTAAACAGATGTGTGAAAACCCTGAAATACAGGTCAGATCAGGAAAATAAGTAATATTGAAGTATTATATGCAAAAAACGATAGGTTGGACCTGCTTGAAGAGACACATGTTCACTTATCCAGATTAGTATAAATAAGAGGAATTACAACTCATTTGTACACACACTCAGTCATCCATAAATAAGGAGCAAGTGTATATGAGGTGTTGCAACATCTGCAAGTGTACGATAATTCCTTATTCATTATTTTGGTACTTTATCTTATGCACTACCTATGGAGAAGGTATGTTACCCTAATTTATCTATTGGTTCTACTGAGGCTTCCCAGAATCGTTCTTTTTATTAATGGTTAAGGTGCTTGGGGGTGGATTTGTGCCTATGGTTGTGTAGCAATGGTGTAGCATTTCTTATGGTTAAACTAGCATTATATTTTGACAGGTTATGGGCCCACACCACCTTCAAAATAGTCTTACCACTGGCATGTAGATCTGAAGCTCTCTGTCAATATTGTTGTAGCATAACTATAGTTGCATCTAGGGTTTCTAATCTTATAGCAACAACAAAACCTAACATGATTGTTCGGGCACTTTAAGAGAAGCGTTTGGAATAATTATTAGATATCCTAGTGCACCCTAACCCAGTGCATCTCCTAGTTCCCTCAACCATAAAAAACGTCAAAGTTGAATTTTTTGGGTCTAAGTCAATGTCTAACTAGTCAAAGTCAAAGTTGGACTAGTCGATGTTTGACCAGTCAAACTCAAAGTTTGACTGGTCAAAGTCAAAATTTGATTGGTAAAGGTGAAAGTCAAAGATAGTCATGATATCCTCCATGAAATAAAAGTGATGCAATAGAAGCATGGTTTCTTGGTAGAGCATGGAGGACAAGGATTGACATCATCCTTGCAAAGAACAAAAGGAAAAATTATGGAACCACAGACTGAAGACCATGTGTCAAAGCATGAAGATATTAATTTTTGGATCTTCCAAGAACATGAACGTGGAGTAGGAGAAACAATAAAAAGAAACTACTATAGATATGAATTTCTGGAAAGAGAATGGATCTTTGTCCAAGAAGCAATCGTATAGCCAGAAAGATCTTAGATATAATACATTCATAGGAACAACATACTCTCTTGGTTGGAAAGAATACTTGTCTCAGAAGAAAAAAAACTCAAACGAAACAATAGCCAGACTCGAGGTTTGCATATTAGGTTTGATATTTATATTATTGTTTCTTAAGTGAGTATTGCAATCCTTTAAATTTTATTAATGCTAGGAACAAATTAATACTTAATAGCATGTACTGTTAATATAAATGATTATTGTACACTTAATTGCAATATGAAATAATATCTCCTCTAGGATATATTTCTTGTTCTTGTTCTCAGGAAGGAAACCTTGGTAATGCTCTTTCTCTTCTTATTCTTGTTTTGGGTAGGATGTATTACGTATTCCAGGAAGGTTAACACAAAAAAGAAAGACTTGAAAGGAATCAGATGGAGTCAAAATTTAGAGGGATTCATTGATCATGAAGAAGAAAGTTTTCGTGAAACTTTATGGGATGAATAAGGCATGAAAAATATGAAAGCATGGCTCAAGGATTCTCTCAGCTAGAGGGAGTTGATGGAAGAATTCAAAAAGAAGAATCTTGTAGGCCTTCGTGCCAATTTGTAGGCTTCATGTTGAGTTGTATACCTTCATGCCAAGTTGTAGATATTGTGTCAAGTTGTAGGCTTCATGCTGATTTTTAGGATTCATGTTGAGTTGTAGGAATTATGTTGAATTGTAGGCCTTGTGTCAAGTTGTAGGATTCATGCCAAGTTGTAGGCTTATTGCCAAGTTTTATACCTTGTGTCGAGTTGCAGGATTCATGTCGAGTTGTATGATTTGTGTCGAGTTGTAGGCCTTGTGCCAAGTTGTAGGAATTGTGTTGAGCTGTAGGATTTATTCTGAGTTGTAGGATACTCCAGTGAGATGGTCTACTATGCCGAGTTGTTGCTACACCAATGAGACAGTATGGTACACTAGTGGTGTAGTTGAGAACTTGTATGGTTATGATGGTGTTGCTCGTAATATGATTTGGGTGATCATGAGATATCATGTGTAGCTCTGGTGATTCTATCGGTCAGCAAGACTGCTAGGTGTAGGCATGTTTTGAGGAGATGCTTTTTTGGAGGAAAAAAACCCAGAATGAGAAAAGTATAGATGGAAGGAAAAGAACAACGTGTGAGGAAAGAATGCAAGGCATGCATGTAGGGAAACCTAACCATATTAGGGTTAGGGTTTTTGTAAGAGAATGCAACAACTATTGAGATGAGAATTAGGAAATATAAGAACCTAGGTGATCTAAGAGAAAGAGGGGGAAAGAAGAGAAAGTGTGTGAGTTCCTAATTTTTGTAATATTTGAAGAAGGAAACGAATGTACGATCTAGAACCATCTTTTTAATTTGTTGATTTGTAGGAGAGTCAAGAAACTCGATCCCAAGAGTTAGATCGTAGTTTTGCGAGCATGGTGTGGTCTAGTCAACCTAATAGGGATTGTGGATCCTGTTGTGATTTTAGGATAAAAAATTGTACTGCGCATGATGCCATATATTGCGGAACCATACTAAAAGAGCCTAAGAAGACAAATATGTATGGATGTAGCCTAAGAGGGGGTGAACCACGGTATATCATGTGTTATGTGAATTGATTATTCTTTATGTCCTTTTTGTGAATGGTTACATCTTAGATGCATGTCTTGATGTAGTAGTTAGATCTGTTGATTTACATGCATGAATAAAGAATAACATAGTATTTAATATAGATGGATAATAGAGTAAATAAATGAATATTACAATGTACAATCTCATATCCCCACTCTTTCCTATACTTCAAACATATGAGAATTGTAGTGACCCATAGAACTATCTTGGGTGAGACTGCACAGTATAATCTGCGTGTTGTGTTGCCTTCTAGTTTACTAGGAGGGTCAATAGTTTTAGACAGATCTGTTGGAAAATTGTTTAGATATGAACTTGGGTCAGCCCAATAAGTAGGAAGAGAGAGTAAAAACAAACAAATGGCTATGTTTCCGGCTAGAATTGCATGGGATTGAGTGAACATGATCCGTGAAAGAATCACAAAATGAATGAAGGTATAAAAAGGAATGTTCAGACCATGGAATCCAACGAAGGAGGAGATTGAAAGCTGGTTGAAAACAAATGCACTTGATTTTTCATAGAAGGACAAAAAAAAATCTAAAATAACACCATGCAAATATTTGGACAAGTACATGTTTAGCAACTTGCATGAAGTATTTTTCTATGATTTCCCACATGTGTTGTAGGAGTGGTTATTTAGGTTGAAAGACCACCATGCAACAAATCAAATCAGACAAATCGAATGGAATCCTGTGGAGATCATGTAGTTAAAACAAGATTATAACAAATTCATGTGTGCAATATATTTATGGCTAGACAATATCGTTGCAGGATTTATCATAGAATTTGCAGTAGATATTGTGAAGTCTTACAGCGGAGCTGAGAAAGAGTTCCTGAAAGGACCTAGAGGTAGTTATATCAGATTGCTGTATACGTCCATCAAGATCCTATTGTATAACAAAGGTGTAATGACTATGCCATAAGACAACTAACCTTTCCTGCGTGCATGGGGGATGGGGGGAAGCACTGAAAAAAGTTGGAGAAATGGAGGAAGAGATGGCTAAAGGAAATAAGGAGGAGGCCTTGGACCCAATCATGATGGAGGAAGATCATATCAAGAATATCATGGGAACATCTCGAAAGATGCGTAGTGGAGCACCCTACCAACACAATATGAATAATAAGAAGAGAGCCATAGTAAAGAGAGAGGGCTTGGCAAGTGATAAAGATGAGGTAGAGGATCTTCGGGCTGTGGAGCAAATTGAGGAAATCCTGTGCGCAACATATGAAAAGAATACAAGAGGTCCAAGGGTAGGAACAAAAGGCATAAATCTTATCCATGTGAGTGTTAGTGTGGAACCCATAAACCCGTGTATGACTAATACACCAGAAAGAACACCACCATTTAGGCAATCTAATATTAGTGGAAGAAAGAAAACAAGAAGACCACCCAACCAAGGAGAAGCGACTGGAGGAGCCAATTCAGTGAGTAGTATTCAAGTATCTACACCACGCAGAGGTCATAGTTCATCGTTGTTCAAGATGGTAGGACATGGTCCCACCATCAAGTTACATGAATTAAAGGAAGAAGCATCAGATGATCCTAAAAACCACTTGTTTATTTGTGAGAATATTTGGGAAGCCAAGAAGATCACATATGAGGATACAAAAATTACATAGTTAGCTATCACACTAAAAGACCACCCACCGGATTGGTACATGAGCTTAGCTGTAAACAGTCCACCATGAACAATAAGGACAATTGGAGATATGAAGAAGCTATTGATAAATGAATTTCAAAAACCTAGTTCAGAAGATCGGTACATGAATGAGAGGATTGAGATTACACAAAAACCAGGAGAGTCTATTTGGGAGATTGATCAGAGGTTCAAATTGTTATCACATGAAGTTGTCAAGGAACATAGGTGGGCATCTAAAATGCTTGATTCTATAATTCCTTGCCCTGTCACTCTCCTTTTTGTAGGCCAGGTCTTGAAGCTTTTCCCCCTTCAGCTTGTAAATCGTTCTTTGTTTGCCCTTGTTCGTTTTTACGCCCTGGTTTTCCTTAAATATATTAGCCGAGTGGAATCGCAGCCCCAAGACCGTCGATTTTTCTCAAAAGATGAACACTCATCTCCTTTTTTAGTCACTGGTCTCCCTATTTTCCCAGCCCACATCCAGTCACCCAAATCCTTGTTCACATAGGCAACAACCCTGGACACAAAGGGAAACATTCAAAACAACCCATTTCAAGCTTAAAAGATGCAGGCGCTTTTAATTTTTTAGCGGCGAAAATTCCAGGAACAGTCCATATTAGTGGCCCACAGGCATTCGAAAGTCCAAAGTTGCGCAAAGTATTTCGCCAAACAAAAATCGTCGAAGTTCTGAAGTCCTGAAGTAAATCTTGGCCATTTGAATCCAAACTACCACATGTCATCAGATCTGTTACTATGGGAGTTTTACTTCGGGAGTTTTGAAATGCTAAATGTGCCAATTTCTTGAAGAGTCGAAGCTTGAATTCCCGAAATAAAAACTGAACCATCCAAGACAAGGGGATATGTGGAGGCAGATCCCTCACTTTGGAGGATTTTCTAGGAGGAAAATGAAGTTTGAGTTTTGTTTTTCCTGGAGTCCGGAGACCAAAAGAGATTTTAGCCGTTGATCTTAGGGGGATAGGCGTCGTCATATCTTTAGTTCTGGGTAAAAGTGGCAGAAGGTAGAGGAGGTTTGATTTTTGAAAAGTCCAAAGCCCAAGTCGCGAAGTAGGTCTCAACCGTCGATTCAAAAAGGAAAGATTTGATCCATTCATTTGGAGGGGGAAGATTTAAGCCACTAATCGTGAAGCCTCATCCAAGATCATGATCTTGACGACCATAGTCCATTTCAGGAATGCAACATGCTTGGGTGATAATTTTCTTGAGTAGTCCTGCAAATAAAACCATGGTAAGTCAAAAGTTATACGTGGAAAAGGGAGATGGATTGCAAGCCCAAAAGAGGTCTAAATTCAAACCACCTTTGAGTGGACCCACAGTCACATGCTCATATAACATCTTATCCAAAATCAACACGTGGTCACCCCCTGAGTATTCAACCACATCACAATCCTGAGAAAAGGCAATTAATAGAAGAAGAGTTGGTGGTTGAAGCCTCGGCTCACTCCATAAATGGAAGGCCTGGCCATGGGGACTGAACCGTTAGCCCTTGGTACCCCCGTGGACATATTTTCCTATAGACCCATGACGATCTGAGATTGTGTCTAAGAAAGGGATACATGCAAAGTCTAACAGAATAATTCCCCAAGCAAAGCTTTGAATGTGGTGATCAGATCACAATATGGAGAGTCGGGCATTGATCTGAGTATAAAGGAGATCAATTTAGATTTTTTAAAGGGGGGTTAGTTTTGGCCCAGATCGGGGGAATATTTGAGAGTTTTTATGACTGTATTTTTGTTGTAAGATTGAGGTCCTAGATTGTAAATTGTTATGGTAATGAATATTCCTTTAAGTTTTTATATCAGACTATCTTCTTAGTTTTCATTTTCTGTTTCTCTTTCTTTTCTGGATGTAATCTATCTGAGTTATGCATTCCAAAGGAGATCGAGGATCTGTTGTCATCATGCCCATATTTCATGGTTCAGTAGACATTTATATTTCTTGTTTCTATCTGGATGTAATATCTCTGATTTATGGATTCCTGAGGTGATGGAGGATGTGTTTCTGTCATGCCCATATTTCATGGTTCAACAGATGTTTTTGTTTCTCATTCCTGTCCGAATGTAATCTGTTTGATTTATGGATTCCTAAGGCGATGGAGGATATTTTGTTGTCATGCCCATATTTCATGGTTCAGTAGACGTCCTATGTTTTTCTTTTTTTCTGGATCATTGTAATCCCCCTGATTTCTGGATTCCTGAGGTGGTAGAGGATTTGTTGTCATCTTGCCCATTTTTTATGGTTTATCATTCAAACACTTTCTGTCTTTCTCCTTCCCACCACAATTTAAATCCTTTGTCTGATAGGGAGATTAAATGCCTTCATTGAGAATATTGTTTATCAATACATATCCCAATGGCCCATCAATGATCTACAGTGATCTTCGTTGTCTTTCCTTTCCTTAAAGTCTCACTGACTCACCCACTCACACCCTTTTAATCCACAAATATTTTGATGGGTACTGGGCTTATCCTCTTGCAGCTAGAGGGTGAATCTCAGTTATAAAATTCATGGCACCGTTGTTGGGGATGAATTGAAGATTTTCCCTAGGTAGAATGACAACGAACTTCTGATTATGAAGGTGCATCAGACATCATAAACTTTGAAGATTGTGCTTGCACCTGGTGAATCCATTGAGGTGACTCCATTGTCTCAAATCCACTGTTGCAGTGCGGTTGCCTACAACTACAACCCCCTGTGAGAACACAATGATCATATCTGGTCTTTGATGGTGAACAGAGACTAGACACACTCATTTTGCATATCTTCACCTAGTGACTCCATGGTTAAAGGATTGATTGGTGACTCCACTAGTTTGACATGGAAAAAATCCTGGCTCGAAGGTTTTCTTCTTTTAATTTCTCTGTTGTTCATGGTTTTCCCAATGTTGTTCCTACTCCAAATGAATGGAGTGATTATTTGTCAATATTTAGAGAGCATAAAGAGGACAACCCTGCTCAGCACCTCCATGAGTTTCATGAACTCATGCATCAGCGGGAGATACATAATGAAGATGTATTAATGAATATGTTCATGTTCTCATTAGTAGGACATGATCATCCATGGTATCACTCCTTACCTCCTACTAGCATTTCCCCACTTAGAGAATTTCATGCATCTTCCAATAGACATTGTCGAAATTTCTATTCCTTTGAGTTTATTTTTCATAATTGTTGTGAGGAATATGAGGAAAGTGATCAAGATATGATTGTTTCTAATGAAATCTGTGAGGATGAGGGACACCCCCCGAAGGAGCTGAGGGAGTTGATACAATCACTTTTTGCAAGAATAGAGGAATTGAAGGTAGATCATGCTCGTTTCTCTTATGGAGATGCAAAGGATATTCCGGTCCTCGAAACAGATGGTCTTGGCAGCCCTGTTTATGACGAAGAAGTGATTTTGGATACTGGCCAAGAACAAACAACTTGTGATGAATATCCCAATGAAGATAACGAAGAGCATTGCTCTCCCATGGTTCATGTTTATTATGATTGTGAATCTGATCCTTGGGAGAGACATGAAGGAGAAAGGGAGAAGCGAAATGCACATTTTATCTCCTATTCATAGACTATAAATGAGCAAATCTCACCTGGCACCAGCCAACCATTGTATGACAACTATGAATCAAATTATGAGCTAGATATGAAGGATTTCCAAGAACATATAGCAGAGTCTTATCCTCTATTCAATAAAGAAAAATATTGTGAGGAAATCAACTGTCCTTGGTTTGCGGAAGTCACTGAGCAGCAGATTGAAGAAAAGATTTTTCCCATGGGCCCTGTTTATGATGATTATGGATCTGATCCTTGGGAAAGACATGATGAATAGAAAGAGCCAGAGGGGAAGTTTATCTCTTGTTTAGATACTATTAGTGAGCAGTCATTGCTCGAGGCCCGTCAGCCTACATGTACTGTTCACCCATCCATGCTTACCAAAGATATTCATCCCTGTGTGAGCAACTGTGGAGCAGAACGGGCTGTATGTTACAAAATTTATGGAGTTTTCCACTCATTCGATGAACATGTCAGCGGGTACTTAGAGTGGAATTTCCTTCATATCTTGGAGCCACCCAACTTTATCTCAACTTCAGCCTTTGGAGAGAAGCTGAAGGATGTAATCATTCTTCTTTCATGGTTGCATTATCTGTTATTGATCAACGACAAAATAAATGGTCTTCCAGTTGGAAAACTACTTGAATGGCTATGGTGGAAGTTTTCTTTCACCTGGAACTGTGTAACAATCAATCAGTTTAGGACTATATATAAATAAGATCCTTGGATAATGTGTGTTTATTTTTTTTTTACTTATCGGCCTGTATTCCTTAGCAGGGTGTTTTGATCTAGACTCCATATCCGAACAACTAAGGCACTGGAACTACGCATTCTTGGAAGCTCGCAGGGAGCATGCCATCCCCTGTGGAGAAAAATGTTATCACATGAATTTGTCAAGGGCCGTAGGTGGGTGTCGAAAATGATTGAGTCTATAATTCCTTTCCATGTCTGTCTCCTTTTTGTAGGCTAGGTCTTGAATTTTCCCCCCCTTCGTCTTGTAAATTGTTCTTTGTTTTCCGTTGTTCATTTTTGCGCCCTGGTTTTCCTTAAATATCTTACCCGAGTGGAATCTATGCCCCAAGACCCTCTGTTTTTCTCAAAGGATGAACACTTGTATCCTTTTTCAGTCACTATTCTCCTTGTCTTCCCAGCCCACAGCTAGTCACCCAAATCCTTGTTCATGCAGGACGCAACCATGGACACAAAGGGAAACATTCAAAGCATCTCATTTCAGGCTTAAAAGTAGCAGGTGGTTTTACTTTTTTAGTGGCGGAGATTCTAGGAATAGTCCAGATCAATGACCCATGAGTGTCCAGAAGTCCAAAGTTGCACAAAGTATAGTGCCAAAGAAAAAGGGCCGAAGTCTCAAAGTCCCAAAGTAGATCTCGGCCATCCTAATCCAGACTACCACACGTCATCCGATCTGTCACTCCGAGAGTTTTACTTTGAGAGTTTTGAAATGAGAAACGTGCCAAGTTCCCAAATATCTGAGGCCTGAATTCCTGAAATAAAATTTGAACCATCTAGGCCAAGGGGACACATGGAGGAAGATACCTCACTTCGGAGGATTTGCTAGGAGGAAAATGAAGCTTGAATTTTGTTTTTCCCGGAGTCCGAAGACCCGAAGAGATTCTAGTTGTCGATCTTAGGGGGGCACGTGTCATTATATATTTATCTTCGGGTAAAAGCGGCAGAAGGCAGAGGAAGTTTGAGGTTTGAAAATTCCAAATACCGAATCGCAAAGCATGTCTCAACTGTTGATTCAAAAAGGGAAGATCTAATCCATTGATTTGGAGGGGATAGATTTGAGTTGATGATCATGAAGCCTCATCCAAGATCATGATATCGATGGCCACAGTCCATTTCAGGAACGTAACATGCTCGGGCGATAATTTTCTTGAGCGGCCCCACAATTGAAACCATCGTAATTCAAAAGTGATATGTGGTGAAGGGAGATGGATTGTGGGCCCAAAAGTGGTCTAAATCCAAAACACCTTTGAGCGGCCCCGCAATCACATGCCCATATAAAATCCTATCCAAGAGTAGCACGTAGACGCCCCCTGAGCATTAAGCCACAACATAAGACTGAGAAAAGGTAGTTAATAAAAGAAGAGTTGGTGGTTGAAACCTCGGCTCACTCAATAAATGGAAGGCTTGGCCATGCAGACTGAACCATCAGCCCATGGTACCCTTGTGGACAGAGTTTCCTGCAGACCCATGCCGATATGAGATTGCGTTTTCTAGAGGGATACATGCACAGTCTGACAAAATAATGGCCCAAGAAAGGCTTTGAATGTGGTGATCAGATCACACTCGAGAGAATCGAGCAGTGATTTGAGCATAAAGGAGATAAATTTAGATTTTGAAAAGGGGGGGTAGTTTTGGCCCAGACCGGGGGAAGATTTGAGAGTTGTTATGACTATATTTTTGTTGTAAAACTAAGGACCTAGATTGTAAATTGTTATGTTAATGAAGATTCCTTTAAGTTGTTATATCAGACCATCTTCTTAGTTTTCATTTTATGTTTCTCTTTCTTGTATGTATGTAATCTTCATGATTCATGGATTCCTGAGGTGATGGAGGATTTGTTTCCATCATGCCCATCTTTCATGGTTCAAAAGACATTTCTATTTCTTGTTCTTGTCTGGATGTAATCTCTCTAATTTATGGATTCCTGAGGAGATGCAGGATCTGTTACCATCATGCCCATCTTTCATGGTTCAATAGATGTTTTTGTTTCTCGTTCATGTCTGAATGTAATCTCTCTTATTTATGGATTCCTGAGACGATGGAAGATGTGTTTCCTTCATGCCCATATTTCATGGTTCAACATATGTCCTATGTTTTTCTTCTTGTCTGGATCATTGTAAACCCCTTGATTTCTGGATTCCTGAGGCGGTAGAGGATCTGTTGTCATCTTGCCCATTTTTTATGGTTTATCATTAAGACACTGTATGCCTTTCTTCTTCCAATCACCAGTTAAATCCTTTGTCTGAAAGGGAGCTTAAATTCCTTCATTGAGTATATTGTTTATGAGTCCATATCCCAATGGCCCATCACTAATCTACAGTGATCTGCGTTGTCTTTCCTTTCCTTAAAGTCTTGTCGACTCACCCACTCACACCCTTTTAATCCACAAACATTTTGATGGGTACTAGGCTTATCCTCTTGCAGTTGGAGGGTGACTCTCAATGCTAACAGAAATGATTGAAGGGAAAATTGAATTATCTCATGACGGATATGCAACATAGACATCTCTTTATGAATTCACTGCAATCACACTTGAAATACCCTTTGAAGCAGCATAAGTTTCAAATGCAGGCAGAGACTCTATAAGAAGCCCTACAACTCAAAGAGAAACAGTACTTGAAGACATATCCAACAATAGAGGAGTTGAAGGTGGACTTGAAGAACCTCACATTTCAACTAAAACATAATAGGGGCAAAGGGAAAAGAGAAGTTGTTTGGTGTACCACATGCAAGATGGAAGGACACCACAAGAATGAGTGCCCAACTTTCATGCAGTACATGGAAATAGGGTTGCCAAACCCTTGTCCAATAGGAGGAATATGGTGCAAGATATGTAAAACACATGGACATGATATATATCATTGTCCAATGATGAAGAAGTATCAGACAATACCCAATAGTTCATATTACAACTTTTGAAAATCAGTGGGTCATGATGACAAAGATTGTAGGACAATGGATTTGATGCGGGAAAGAACGTTAGACACCTATATGGTGTAGGAAGAAATTATGATAAGGAAATTTGCACCTAATTTTAACTAGGTATCACCTTCATACAACATTTTCTAGCCTAAATATAATAATGTGCAACCATAGTATAACCCCGCATAGTAAAATCATGTACCTCAGTACAATACCCTACATGGTGATCACGCTGGATACAGAGGAGGAGGATGAGGAAGAGGAGGATTTGGATGTGGAAGAGGTTCAGTAGTGTGTCATAACTACCAACAACCAGGGCACTATGAAAGGGAATGTCCACTTCCACCTGTGGCATGCATGTATTTTCATGCAGCAAACCATGATATAAAGGAATTCCCAACACATTTGGGGAAGATTCAAGAAAAACATAATCAAAACAATCAGATTGTCTAGTGGATATATGAAAAATCCAGGGGCTATGGAAGATATATCAACATAGTTAAGCATGGAGGAGCTAAGACATGATCTAACACATTACGACATGATCCAACACAACATCAATGGGTAAAAAAGAATATTGAACTCCAGAAATAGTTTAATGTAGAGAAAGAAAAATAAATATTCAAGGAGGAAACACAAGAGCTCCTCTAGGAATATGTTTCATTTACATCAATCATGCATCATACTTAGACCATACCAATGGATTAGATTCCCTTATCAATGGACCACACCAACGAAGTACCACCTATAGCGCAAGTAAGACCATAAAGAATTTTCTACAATATTGTGTTAAGTTACTAAATGACCAATCATCTATTAAAACAATGCAAAACATGTTAGAAAAATGTAACACAAAGGTAGAGGGGAAGTTAGAACACAAAACAATCAATCACCTGCATACAAGAAGGAGGAAAAGTAGGGAATTCAGAATGAATGCTAACACTATATATTTCAATATGCAGGACATTGTACTGGATTTAGGATTTGAGGTAAATGTGTTACTCAAGAAGAAATGGTTGTTTATGGGAGAGCCCACACTCGGCTATTCATATGTCCAATTGAAGCTAGAAAAAAAACATAGATTTCTACCAATATCAAGGCTTAAGGGTGTGATAGTAGATCTGGATGGAGTGCGCACTAAGGCAGATTTTGAAGTAATAGAAATAGTAAATGGTACAACACCTTATCCAACATTTCTTGGGTTGGATTGGGCATTTGATAACCAGGCCATAATCAACTCGAAGAAAAGGAATATGACATTTGAATAAGGAGAATATAGAGTGATTGGGCCATTATATCCATCATAATGAGAAAGGTTTGTAGAACCACTTTCTTAGATCTGGAGGAAATCAACCAGTTATCCAAAACCACCAAACGTGAAGAAGATTATGTCAACCCAATTGCAGATGGATTACTCAGCTAGAGGAAAATCACATCATGCACTTTTGACTCATATACAGGGTTGGAAAATTGGTAGTAAAGATTACATGAAGTATCCGCAAGAAGGTGTGCAATAATATACCACGTAGTAAGATGGGTGGTACAAAGATAAGAGAACCTCCCAGTTTTCATGGGGTGAATGACTTAGAATAATTCCTAACAAGATATGAATATGAAGTGTTATATAATTAGAGGATCTTATCCATGGACATTTCACTCAAGGAAACACCTCCAATATGGTGGGGTGCGCATAAAGAAAAATTTAAGGATTGGTACCAATGTAAGCGACTACTACACATTAGATTCGGCATAGAGAAGGGGAGAACTGAGATGCAGAGGTATGATGGACAAGGGACACCAGTAGAACACCTGGATAAGTGACAAACACTATGGAGGATTACACCACCATAGGAATGGCCTCATCACTTCATCCACACATTGGAAGGATTTCTAGCAAACCGGTATGTAGACCAAGAACTGCACAGAGGCATTGCAGAATGGACAACATTACAAAAAACAATTATAGTCACTTTCTCATTTGAACATGAGAACCACAACATGGATTTAGCACTCAAAAAAATAAGAGGGGTAATATTTTTTGATGAACCAAAGGTTTCACTTATAATAGAGTATCAATAACATAACAGATAGACGAATAAGGAACTACTGTCATGCTATCATGTCAAAGAAGAAGCACCAGATGAAGATGACCTGCAGAATATTCATATTATATAAGTTTAAGGTGAAAGAGAGGTGGAAGGTCCATCTCTGAAATTAGAAGTTTTTGTTACACCAATCAAGGTAAATAATTTCAACATTGGGACAACTAATAATCCCAAAATGGTTAGCATTGGAGACTACTGGGTCGAACAAACAATGGAGAAGATAATAGAGTTATTGTGCGAGTATAGTGACCTATTCCCAACAAATATCACAGAGATGAAATACATAGCAGGAGAGCTAGTAGAGATGAATATACCTCTCAAACCTGAGGCTAGATATGCCAGACAGAGACCGTATAGACTGAATCCCATCTATCAGCAGAAACTAAAAGAAGAAATTGATAGAATGTTACAAGCTATAATCATAGAACCAATGGAGGAATTTGAATGGATAAGCCTTGTGGTAGTGCAAGAAAAGAAACAAGGGTGGATAATAATTTGTGTAGACCTGAGGAAATTCAATGATGCTTTCCTACATGATCATTTTCCCACCCCTTTCATAGGTGAGGTATTAGAAAATGTGGGAGGCCAGGAGGCATACTCATTTACAGATGGATTCTCATGTTACCATCATATCAAGATAACCCTAGAAGACAGGTACAAGACCGTTGTTGCCACAAAATGGGGATCCAACCAATACATAGTCATGCCTTTTGGGATGAAGAATGCACCAGCTATATTTTCAAGGGTTGTAATAGCTGATTTTAAGGAGTTCATACATCAGTTTTTAGAAGTGTATCTAGATTATTGGACCCTATATAGCCTTTTAAAAGACCATGTGTAAATGTTCAGGATGATGTTGGAAAGATTCAGACAGTGTCAAATAGCATTGAATATCAATAAGTGCATCTTTGGGATACCTTTTGGAATATTGTTGGGACATATAGTTGTTAAGTTTTGAGCTATTATTAGGTTTATTTTCAATTTACTAGATAAAAATAGCATAGGTAGGATCACTAAGAGAAACAAAATCACAAGATACACAAAATTTATCCTGGGAAACCCTCATGGGGAATAAAACCCAACAAAAACTTCCTTAATATAGATAGCCAATACAATGCCAAGACAATAAACTAAAACACTAGAGAATATCGTCCACTACGCAATGTGCTTCTCTCTCTTCCTTATTCTGGAAACTGACAACTACAACTTCCTTCAAACTTGTGCACTAGATGAGTGAGTTGAGTGAGTGATCAAATGAGGCATTGGCTTCCTTTATTTATACAAACTGGCAGGTGTTGAAAAGGTGTCTCTTCACTCGGCAGGGCCGACTTGTCTTCATACTAGTTAAAACCACTTTAATTGGGCCTGGGGGGTGACTTATTAATTTTCATAATACAATTAGGGTTTGACCAATACGAAAAATGGCATTTGGTCAATTAAAATGCCCAACATGATCAATCCAAAAAAGGGGATTTGATCTATAAATAAATGAATCAAATAATAATAATAATAAGTAGAATACTCTTTGGAGTTACAGTATTTCAAAACTCCCCCTTAATAAGAAGGGTATTCTATAGACACAACTCAATACAACATCATCAAGAGAGAGAGAGGGGGCATCAACATCAACAACATCTGGAACACTGACTGACATATCTATAAATCATGAGAAGCTTTTCTCATCATCGTTCACAGTATGGAGATGGAGTAGCATCATCATCCTCATCAACATGAGGCTAAAGTAACATCATCATCATATTTAGTGTGAGGCTAAAGTAATATCATCAACATATTTAGCATGAGGCTAAAGTAACATCATCATATTTAACATGAAATCTGAAATAACATCATCATTATCATTTTTAGAAAGAAGATGAAGTGGAATGTTGGCACAGGGGAAAAACTAGGGTTCAACGCTTCAAAAATGCACCAACAAAACCCTAACTACTAGCCCTTTCGGCAACACCTGTGAAGTAGATGAAGTCTCACTCGAGGTAGAGGCAAGGGTGGTTGTAGGACTCTAGTGTTTGCATCCTTAGTTGGGACACAGGTATGTGATTGCAATACTCTAACAAATCACTTAGAAGTTAACATTCATTAGTATTCAACGAGTATTTACTTCGCAGATAAAACCCTAATTACATAGCAACGTAGTATTGAACCAAATATAACATATTAAATAACTTAGCATAAGGAAACAGATCAGGTCTAGCATCTTATTCACATGATTAGGGACTAAGCTATCATATCCATCTAAGCATACATTATTGCACTAAGTATTAATCACATAAACAATATAACAACTATAATGCACAAAGAAACCATATCGCATGATATACGTGGTTCACCCCAGTGTGACGCTACATCCACCAACTCTTCTCTTCTTTATTATCTTTTGTCAATCTTCTACAAGCACAAAGCCCAAAAACCCTACTTCGCATAGAACAAGAGATCTGCGCACCTCGCCAGGTCCTCCTTCCCTGAGTTAGGTCACAACACAAAGCCTTATTACACAGTCTATACAAAGGCCGCTTATAATCACTTACACTTAGCTCTACAAGTCTTAACACATAGTGTGTACAAAGGATCCACTACTATTTACACTTAGCACATTAGACTTCACTTTATCTCCTCTACTTACATCACCTAGATTTCTATTTATACATTACAAAATGGGCCTAAACATGGGTAAAACCATGGCCCAACATCCCATACCCATTGCATAAACCCTAATCCCAAAAACTACCCTAAAACGGGGACGAGATCTCGCAATCTCTGCTTCGAATTTGGCTCTGCCTTCGACCATTCTGTCGAAGTCCCACAAGAAGTCAAACATGACCAAGGATCTCCAAAACTTGATCAAGGGACAACATGCCCCCAACAATCACATGTGACTTGTCCCAAGTCACTCTTCTCTGTGTAAAAATGCCTCAAAATCCTTGAGCTTGGCTTGAGCTTCTTCAACTTGTTATTGCGCCAAGGCCTCCTGCTTGACGAACTCTTGAATAACTAGCTCGTTGATAGGTGCTTCTAAGTGTTGTTGTATTGAAGTGACTAATTGTTCTATCTTTGCTCCTCGGCTTTCAATCTCCTCAAAAAGTAGGCAAGCTACATCCTGAACTAGCTAGAGCTTTTGATTCACTTCCATGAATTTGCTTTGTATGGCATGTACCTGTGGCTGAGTCGTGCATTGTTCTTGGGTTCTTTTCATCCTCTCAATTGCTGAAAGGAGTTTCAACTGCACTTCTATTGTTTCTTATTTCGTCTTTGCTTCCTAGAGCTATGACTCCAGTGTCCTCAGTTCAGGGTCCTCAGTAAGGCATTCATAAGTCTACGCATTGTGAATTCTTAGTTGTTTACATTCCACAACTAATGATTTTATTCTTTCAACTATGCTCCGGGAAGTTGGTTCTCTCTGGTCTCTCACTTCCTATGGAGTTCTTGGCACTTTTTGTAGCTCTAGTTCTACGACCGTCTGTTGAAGTTGTTGAATGGATTCAGTAAGCTTCGTCACTTGATTCTCCACTAGGCCTTCCTCCATTTTCTCTAAGCCTATCACAGAGAGAAGTTCTATACAGATTTTTTCTTTAACTCCAATATGCTATGTGAGCAACTGTTCTTTCTCATACTTGATTTGTGCTTTCTTTTCTTTGAACTTGGTTTGGAGGTCATCCTTCTCCTGCTACACAACTTGGTGTTTCTCTATGATTTCCTCTTGTGCTTCCTTCAGGGCCACTGAGGCCTGTTCTTTTTCTTCCTGCACGTGATGAAGGTGAGCTTCAGTCGCATAATCTATTTTGCGAAGTTGGGCATTCTGATCTTCCAAATCTGGTTCTTCTGGTGGTAGGGGAGCAGTTGACACTGTGTGCCTGGAGTGAAGGGATTTTTGTACTCCTCTAAGCTATGTCTCAATTCTATCATAGAAGGCTTCTTGTTTGTCTTCATTTCTCTGCAAAATATCTTCCGAGGCATATCATATAGCTACTATAATGAAGTCGAAGTCATCGACCATGAGTATAGGATGCAGCTTCGGATTACTTTCTTTGAACTTCTTACGTGATGTAGGTTTCGTGGGGGAAACATTTATTTTCTTGGATGTCTCTACCTCTTCAAAGGGGTTCCTTGGCAGTGTTACTTCACCCTACTTTTTCTTGTCTTATTCCCATTCTTTCTCTTCTTTGTCCACTTCGTCATCACCTCCTCTGTTAGGTGAATCAGATGCAGTCTCTTTTGAAGTGTTATGTATTTCCTGTACATATTCCTTCTTTCTCTTCCAGCTACTGCTAGGTGCATCATACTCTTCATGAGTAACCACCGGACTTCCAATGAGGTTGGGATCAGACATTGTTTCCTGGTCAACTAGTATAAGAAACTTTGTGGGCCATTCCTTAGTGATTTCTTCCAAGTCCTCCTCTATGAGCTTTTAGTAGGACTGAAGCTCTTCTTTACTTTTGTATGTGCGCAATAATATAAATAAAATGCCTATCTGGGTGGAACTTCATAAGGGGTCTTAACCTGTCCAGGGTACTCGATGTCATATGAGGGAAAGACTCAATATCCCTCTTCAGTTGCAGGTACTAGGTATGGAATATTGTGTTTGACTGCCATTGTCTCCCCATGTCTCTTGAATACTAGAGCATGGTGAACTTCACAACTAGTGGATCAAATGTCTTAATGTCAGGGAAGGTTGCACCTTCCAACATCTCCCAAGTAGTAAATGCGATGAGGATAAGTAGCCAACCAAAATGGAACTCATATCTCTAACCATGAGCTTCACGACAATCAATTCTAATTGATTGACTAAGTAACTATCCCATTTCATTTGGAGTCCTTTCATGCATTTTCCATCGAGTTCAACGACAAACCCTGTGACCTCTCTGGGTCTATTCTTTCGGACTATCTTACCAACAATCAACTGGAAAGCAAGGTGCACTGCGCCATTCTGAATGGAAGCTACCTTGTAGCCTCACGTCCCTTTCTCTACATCATCGTAGGTGTCTTTAATCCTCTGTGCCAAGGCGTGGTCCTAACTCTCCAATGGAGAACTTTCAGACCATAAATGTTTTCCTAACCATTTGGGAGTGTCGATTGAATGATCATATTGCCTCCAACAGTCATATTGCTTCATCATGGAGAAGTGTAATTCTATGATGTATTGATATTCCGAAGAAGTTCAAGTTCTGGAAACCTTTCTTCTGTGAAATATTCTCTGGAACTTCTTGCAATTTCCCTAAATTTTCCCTCTTCTTATTGAGATTTCTGACCTTCTTTCCTATAATTTGAGTTACTGGGTTCCTCTTCCTGTTTTGATTCTTATCTTCTCTTGGCATAGTAACTTTTCACTGTTGATGGTCTTTCATAGGATTCAAGCGTAATACTTCTTCTCTTTCTGGGGTAGGTTCTCTTCTCTCTTGTAAAGACAGGTGTCTCCAGTCTTCCTGTGTCCTTTCAACTTCAACATCCATATATTTGATCTTTAGTAGATTTGACTGGTTCTCTTTTTCTTCCAGTAAGTGTGTTATTCTCCTAGCCATGAAGTCTCGTTGTTCTTTCTTTTTCTGTTCTAGATCCTCCTCTTCTTGTTTCCTTCGTATCTGATCTTTCTCAATTCTGGTTTTCCTAGCAAGATAACAAATGAGGCACTATTCTCAATGAACTTAACGATCTCAAATTCTTCTTCTTTTGAATTTGCATGAGCACTCATAGATGTATTTGTAATTATTCTACATAGGTTGATTAACTTTCCTCTAAATAATCCTATTCCTCCCAATGAGGGAATCATAGCAGGTTTTCCCAAAATTTCCCAAGTTCTTTCTGTCATAATATTCACCTATGTTTCCTCATCTAGGACATAGTCTATGTCACCGTCTTCTATTCTTTGTACTATGCATTATTTTTCTTCTAAGATCTCTGATAGACTAGTGTCTCTGTGATCATTCAGGGTTTCCTTCATCTTTAGTAATACGGTCTTTGATTCTTTCTAGGGTTCTGCTATAATTTTAGTCTTTTGGCCTTTCTCATGGTTTTCTTGTTCCATATTCATTATCTCAATCTTAGCAATCATTCTAAGGAAATCCAAAACTTCATGGTCCATAGATTTACAACAAAGACAACTAGGTCTTCTACCAGGTCATTCCTTAGCAATATGTCCTGGTCTTCTGCAACTGTAACAAAGGGTTAATCCTCTCTTTCTCTTAAATGATCCCCAACCCTTCCTATACTATGCACTGGGATCAGAGTAACTAAACTGCAAAAAATTCTTTCTAGGATCATGCATCCATTTATTAGTGCAAACATTTTTTCTATGCATAGGAATAACATATCTCTCACTATTTCTATCAGATCTACATATATCAAACCTTCTTTCCTCTAGTTGTTCCCTAGTTTTCAGGCTAAGACAAAATTTATCAAACATACCTAGATCCATACTTTCGAAACAAAAAATTTCACTTATCTTACCTTTCTCAGAGCACAAAGCTTCAAGAGCTTACCTCTTTTCTGCAGATCAAACTTCTCTTCTCAGCACAAAGATTCACAAGTCAAGTATAATACTGCACACTAAATCAAATAGATCTACACACAGAGTTTTATTTTCTTTAGTTGCCAACAATCACAATTTCAGGTCCCGACAACGGAACCATTTTTTGGCACAGGGGAAGACCCAGGGTTCAACTCTTCAACAACAAACCAACAAAACCCTAACTACCAGCCCTTTCAGCAACACCTGCGAAACAGATGAAGTCTCACCCGAGGTAGAGGTAGGGGTGGTTGCAGGACTCCAGTGTTTGCAGCCTTAGCTGGGACACAGATATGTGATTACAATACTCTAACAAAGTACTTAGCAATTAACATTCATTAGTATTTAACCAGTATTTACTTCATAGATAAAACCCTAATTACAGAGCAACACAGTATTCAACTAGATCTAACATATTGAAGCACTTAGCATAAGGAAACATATTAGGTCTAGCATCTTATTCACATCATTAGGCACTAAGATATCATATTCATCTAAGCATACATTATTTCACTAAGTATTAATCATATAAAAAATCTAACAACTATAATGCACAAAGAAACCATAACATAGGATATACGTGGTTCACCCTAGCGCGGGGCTACATCCACCAACTCTTCTCTTCTTTATTATCTTCTGTCAATCTTCTACAAGCACAGAGACAAACAACCCTACTCCACATAGGAAAGGATATATGCGCACCTCGCCAATTCCTCCTTCCATGAGTTAGGTCACAACACAAAGCCTTCTTATACAATATATACACAAGCCTCTTACAATCACTTGCACTTACCTTTGCAAGTCTTAACACATAGTATGCACAAATCATCCACTACTATTCACACTTAGCACATTAGACTTCACATTCTCTCCTCTATTTACATCACCTAGCTTTCTATTTATACATTACAAAATGGTCATAAACATCAGTAAACCCATGGGCCGACATCCCATACCCGTTACATAAACCCTAATCCCAAAAACTCCCCTAAAAGGGGGTTGATATCCCATGATCTCTGCTTCAACTTTTGCTCTTCCTTCAACCATCCTGTTGAAGTCCCAAAAGAGGTCAAACATGACCAAGGATATCCAAAACTTGGTCAAGGGAAAACATGGCATCATCATCATCATCTTCAATGAGAAATTGAAGTGGCATCATAATCATTTGCATTAACATGGATTAGTATAACACTAATACATAATTTTCAATAACAACACAAGGCTGATACAAAATCAACAAAAAAATATCACAACAGAAAGGTTGGAGCATCATCAACAACAACAACATCACAACACGAAGGTTGAATCATCATCAACATTAACACTAGGTTGGAAATCTTCAGCATGAATTTGGCCACTCATCAACATCAACACAAGGCTGGAAATATTTATCACGAATCTAGCATCTCATCAACATCATCATGAAGCTGGAAATATTCAGCATGAGGATGGCATCACAACAACATTATAACGAGACTGGAAATATTCAGCACTAGGCTGGCATCAAACATGAGGCTGGCATCACAACAACATCAACACGAAGATGAAATAGTCAGCACTAGGCTGGCATCATAACAACATTTTTTGGTATTGTCATAGATCCAAAGGACCTTCCCAAGAATCAAAAATATTCCCTAGGATATGAAATCCTAACAGGGCTACCACGTGGTACTCTGACAGACCCAAAGGATTTTCCCAGGAATCATAAGATTCCCTAAGATATAAAATCCTAACTGAGCTACCACTACTGATTAGGATACCATAATATCGTCAACACAATTCCCCCTTTCGAGGGAGGTCCTTTCAGACTATACCAAGCTTTTCTTGAAAGTTCTCAAACTTTACACGAGACATAGGCTTGGTCAACACATCTGCAACCTATTCATTTGTGCCAACATATTGGAGTTTTATGGCTACTCTTTGCATCGTATCGTGAATAAAGTGATACCAGATCTCTATGTGCTTCGATTCATCATGGAACATATCATCTTTATATAACTATGGTTATCACATAGGATCACGATGGATTCCAACTCCAAATCAAATAGATCTTTCAACAACATTCGATTCCATATGGCTTCACAATGTTGGAGAATAACCCTAACTTACATTATTTTATACCTAGATTAGACTCCTATATCTTGTTTAATACATTCATTAAAATTTATTTCACCTAATTTGGCCACATAGAGAAGAAGGGCGCCGCATCCCTAGATTTTAGGGAAAACTACTAATTTTAGATCAAGACTCAACTCCCGGTTCTTGATTTTCTCGATTTATTCTCGATTTTCTTGATTTATTCATGATTTATTCCAAACCCCCCATGAAAAAAATCATCTATTGTTGGGGAATGCGCACCTCCTCTTTGAGTGAGAGATTTATTCCTTAATTAATGATTTTTGCCATTACTATTATTAGTAACTATTATTTCGGGTCAGTTAAGTGAGTTGGAACTGCTTCTCTTGTCAGTTAAGTGAGATAATGCACATCACTTGAATCTCATGGACATTAATGAGTGTCTGACATGTATATTTAGTGGTCTAGTTCGAACTATGTGGTCTCCCTTAGCTTATGACACCTATTTTAGCCATTTCTAGCTTTTTTTTACTAGAATTTCTATGTTGGAAATTCTATATATTCACCTCCTCTCTTCTTTTTGAGAATGGTTTCTCATGTATATTCATTTTTTATTGATATAATTCTCTAATTTATGGAGCAAAAAATTTCTCTTATCTCTTTAATATTAGCAAATTGTTTTTGTTCAATTTAACTAGAATTCTAGATCTATCGGGGTTTCTGCAGGAATTCTACATGGTATCAGAGCTAGATTGAATCTAGTAGATTGTACACAGTTTTATTTGTAGGTATAGATCATCAGCAGGCGCATAAAGCAACAATGTATCATCTCTCTCATCCCACAAAACTCATTCTAAATCCTTTCAATTACTTCGAATGGAAGACAGAGATCTCTCTGCTCCTCTGAAGTAAAGGGCTTTACCAGGTAACAATGGGAATGGAGAAAGAACTGACTGCTGCAGCGGAGAAGATAAAGTACTTCAATAAATTAGATGAAGCAATTGGGATGATATTCCTATCAATTTCCATATATCTCCTCTTTCATCTCAGTAGAGACACTACTCCCGATGTGGTCTGGACCACATTGGAAGGACTATTCGACAAGGAGGATGCAATGAGAGTGCATCAACTGGAGAATGAACTCATATCCCTAAGTCCAATTCATTTCAGCAACCTGCAAGAATTATTCACCAAGTTCAAATCCCTCCTCATTGAACTTAATGCATGTGGAGTCACAAAAGAGGAAGAACATCTCATCCTTTCAATTCTCTCGAAATCAGGCCCTGAATATTCTGTATTTGTGTCGTGTTTTCAGGCATCTAAATTGACTCAGGAAAAATGGAAAATACCTCCATTGAATGATTTCATTGAAAAATTGAATCAAGAAAAAGATAATTTAGTCCAAATGGGTGTCATCAAGTGTTCCAAGAACCAAGAACTTGCGGCTACTAATGCTCCAAAGAGCAGTGGAAAAGACAAGAAAAAAGGAACGGGTAAATTTCCTGAATCGAAGAAGAAGAGATCTGCACAATCTTCAGATAAATATTCTAAGCCAAAGGGTAAGAAGAAGAAGGAAAGAAAAATTTGCAGCTACTTTTCCAAAGGTTTTCATCCTGAATAAAATTGCATGAGGAAGACTACCGATGAGATGGCTAAGCAATTGTAGCAACACAATCTCACGGTGCCCGAAAATGCAAAGAAGAAAGATGATAACAGAACAGGAGGGAGAGAACGAGATGGTCATGATTTAATGGCTATCACATCCACTCCATCATCTTGTATCCTTGATTCAGGTGCATCAAACCATATGGATTCATCAAAAGATGAATTTTCCTCCATCGAATAAAGCACTAGATCCCCATTTTACTTGGGAGATGCCACACCTGCAAAGGTGTGCAGAGAAGGAATTGTTGATATTGAACGAGGATGATTCACAAATGTTCTTCATGTTCCCTCACTATCCGAAAATATTCTATCGATATATCATATCACTCATTCCAGCTCTGGAAGGAAGGTGGATTTCACTTCGGACTCCGCAGTGATTACCGACATTTCCACAGGTTCACAGCTTGCACATGGAATTGCAGATCACGGTTCTCGTTTGTATTTCTTCTCCCACTTTGTTCCTAAATCTATTAGCACTGTATTTCTGTCACAATCTAATTATATCAGCAAGTTATGGAATGAAATATTTGTCCATCTAAACTATAATTTCTTGCATCAACTCAGGAAGGAAAACATGGTAGAAGGATTGCCAGCTATCAAATTCACAAGCAGTGTATGTCAAGGATGCATTCTTGGCAAGCATCCAGAGAAACATTTTGACAAAGGGAAGGCACAATGAGCTTCTTCACCTCTTGGGATGATTCACAGTGAGATCACAGGCCCATTCCCACAACCTTCAATCAGTAAGGCTTGATATGTACTCACCTTCAGAGATGATTTCTCTCGCTTTACTTGGGTATTTTTTTTTGAAATTAAAATAAGAAGTATTTGAATGCCTTATAGAATTTAAAGAACTTGTTGAGAATGAGTCTAGGAGTAAGATTAAGATACTCCATAATGATAATGGGGAGGATTATGTCAAAAAATATGTGCAACAACTTTGTATTGATGCAAGTATACAACTACAACACACAGTGCCATATAGACCACAACAGAACGGTGTTGCGGAGAGGAAAAACCGGTCCTTAAAAGAGATGGCCAATTGTATGCTACAGTGGAAATAATTAGCTCCCAAGCTATGGGCTGAAGCTATTAATAGTGAAACATACATTCAGAGCCGAGTTCCTCACAAATCACTCAAAGGAACCACTCCTTTTGAATGTTGGACCGGTAAGAAACCGAAAGTGTCACACTTTCGTATTTTTGGTTCACGAGCATGGGCTCACATTCTGACAGATAAGAAGAAGGATTTTGAGCCTCAAAGTTTTTAATGCATAGTTTTTGGATATCCTGAAGGTGTTAAAGGATATATATTGCTGGACTCTCACACTGAAAAGTTCATTCTAGCTCGAAGTGTGAAGTTTGAAGAAGAATCACTGCATGAATTTTCAGAAGACCCTGCCGAGGAACCACTTGTTGTCACTGATGAGGAGGATTCAGAAAATTCTTTGAGAACTTCAGAGAATCCATCAAAGAATAATTTTGGGTCTGATACAGAGGATGAGGATCAGGTCATGGTTTCTCCAACTCTGTTGCCAACTTGGGCAGAGAAATCTCTGTAAGATGCGGGTGAACTAGTCTGTGATCCTGCGGATACAAGAAGGACTAGATCAAAATTTTTTGGGGCTCCTCAAGCCTTAGCTACCACAGAACCTTTGCTTCCAATAAATTTCTATATGTCACTTGTTTCAGATCCAAAGTCACACTCTGAGGCTACTGGAAACCCACTTTGGGAGGCTGCCATGGATGAAGAGTACTCTTCTCTTATGGACAACAACACATGGGACTTGGTTCCACTTCCGAAAGGAAGAAATATTGTTCGATGCCGATGGATATATCGAACAAATATTGATGCAGATGGTGATATCAGAAAGTACAAATCTTGACTTGTTGGAAAAGTGTACTCACATGTACATGGCATAGACTACACATAGACATTTGCACCTGTTGCAAAAATGGACTCCATTTGACTAGTTTTGGCCATTGTCGCTTCTCACAGATGGGAAGTTCATCACATGCATTACATACATGAGATGATATATAATAGATTAATTTCACTACAGTACTTCCCCATAGAGAAGCAAGTTGCAGACATCTTCAGTAAGTCCTTCACTGAA
>ML783081.1:270942-289022 GCA_009831015.1 Picea engelmannii | reverse complement strand
TCAAATTTTTTGTCATTACAGTTAGGCTTAAGGGGGGGTGTTGGAGCATAACCCTAACTTACATTAGTTTATACCTAGATTAGACTCCTAGATATTGGTTAATACATTCATTTACACTTTATTTCACCTAATTTGGCCACATATAGAAGAAGGGCGCCTCATCCCTAGATTTTAGGGAAAACTACTAATTTTAGATCAAGACTCAACTCCCGGTTCTTGATTTTCTTGATTTATTCTTGATTTTCTTGATTTATTCATGATTTATTCCAAATCCCCCATGAAAAAAATCATCTATTATTGGGGAATGTGCACCTCCTCTTTGAGTGAGATATTTATTCCTTAATTAATGATTTTTGTCGTTACTATTATTAGCAACTACTATTTCGGGTCAGTTAAGTGAGTTGGAACTGCTTCTCTTGTTAGTTAAGTGAGATTAAGTGAGCTAATGCACATCACTTGACTCTTGTGGAAATTAATGAGTGTGTGACATGTATATTTAGTGGTCTAGGTCGAACTTTGTGGTCTCCCTTAGCTTATGACACCTATTTTAGCTATTTCTAGCTTTTTTTGACTAGAATTTCTATGTTGGAAATTCTATATATTCACCTCCTCTCTTATTTTTGAGGATGGTTGCTCATGTATATTCATTTTTTATTAATATAATTCTCTTATTTATGGAGAAACAAATTTCTCTCATCTCATGAATATTAGCAAATTGTTTTTGTTCAATTTAACTAGAATTCCAGATCTATCAGGGTTTCTGCAGGAATTCTACACACAGCTGGCAGAACATGCAACAATGTATTCTGCTTCTGTCATGGTGGGAGAAATGTTGGATTGATTCCTACTCTTCCATGAGATCATGGATAACCCCAGACTGAAACAACATCTTGAATTTCTCTTTCTATCAGAGACACTTCTAGCTCAATTTGAATCAGTATATCTATACAATCCAAAGTCATGATCTCTAGTATAACAAAGACCAAAATCCAACGTACCCTTAAGGTATCTCATCATATGTTTTGAAACAAAAATGTGAACATGTCTAGGTTCTACCAGATACTGACTGAAGGTGTTCACAAAAAAACATATATTTGGCCTCGTATTCGTCAGATGCATCAATGAACCAATAATATTTATTTTACAGAGTAGCATCAACCAATTCTGACTAGGTATCTACTAGGAGATTCAACTTCGTTTCCATGGGTGTGTACATGGATTTACATTTCAACATGTCAAACCTCTTCATTATTTTAATTGCATACTTCCCTTGGTTAAGGAAGATCGTCTATGTGTTCTACCAAACTTCAATACCTAAGAGATAGTGCATTAGGTCTTCCATCAAACTTTGTAGCAAACTTCTTCTGCAATCTGTGATGATATTTTCTTCATATTGTCAAGAATACATAATATACATATAGTAGCAACAATATAACTGGATCATCATTCATAACCTTGAAGTAAAGGTTAGAATCAACTTTACTCTTGGTAAAGCCAAAGATCTTCTGGAAACTATCAATTCTGCCATACCAAGCTCTACGAGATTGCTTCAACACATACAAAGCTTCCTTCAACCGACAGGCATGAGTATTTCTATATTCAATCTTCAAATAAAACTTTCTCATTACATTGTACCAATCCGATACACTTTCTCATATGCAACTTAATCTACATAATCATGTGCTAGCTCTATGTTCTTTCTAAAAAGAACTATCTGTCTCACTACCTAAGAGTATGTCCTCTCCTCTTTCTACAAGTGTTCCTTCTAGAAATGGGACTGCGCACCTGCAACTGCTTTGAGGCTGAGACTGAATGTTTCATCCTCATTGTGGATTCCATAATAAGTGATTAACTCCTCTTATTATATTAGAACAACATCTTCATTTGAAATTGAGAGTGGCTCAATAAATGATACAGAAGGTAGCTCTTCTTCTTTCATGGAGGTAACTCTATCTTTTATTGTAGTCATGTATCCGTGACCCAATGAATGTACTACACCCACTACCACTCAATTTTAAATATGGGGATTTCCCCCCCTGCATCTCATACTATATATGAATCATGGTTGTTCTGGTTGTCTTCATAAATATTGGAACTATTTCTTCAATTACTGGAGTAAGTGTCTCGTCATAGTATTATCCCTCTTGCTGGGAGAATCCTCTGGACACACATCGGGATTTGTACATTTGCAACATGATTGACCTATATAGATCAATATTGGAAGTCAATATTGACTTCTCTTCTAGTCTCACAAAAGAATCCATATCCTAGTCTTTCTAACTGGCTTCCTTCTCTGTCAATGAAACAATGGAATCTTCCCAAGAGATTTCATATCTCCTCAAGTTTATGAAGATATGATTTAGTCTTCTCATGGCATATATCTCCCAGTCCGAGAAGTTGTTTCTTCATCTGATCCTTTCTGAGATCAATCTTACTCTCGATTTCTTCTAAGTTGACAAGGACTTCATCATCTCTTATGGGTTATAATTGGTGTTGAATACCAAGTCTAGATATGAAAAGTTGAGTCACACTTCAAGTCAATTTTGTTTCCTGTCAAGGTGGATTCATTATCCTTTGACCAATTCTTCTGTGATTTCTTGTTCTAATGTTTTTTCATCTTTGGATCCTTCTTCTCTTTACAATCAATCGAGATACTTTGTATATCAAAAATATCTTCTTCTTCATATTCTTTAGTACATGGATCTATATCGTCATGTACACAACTTGGGTAGTTTGCTTCATGTCTAATCTAATTTGTTTCCTTATGCAACCTTCACTATAGCTTCCTTAAGGTTATCACCTGTGACCTGAGAAAAGGTGAACAAAACAACAAGAAAGAATAATACTCTTTTGATAATAGTAGATAAAACAATAGCACAAATAATCACCACAGTATCTCCTTTAGAGCTAGTACTTGTGACCTGTCTAAAGAAAATATCAAAAGTAAGAAATAAAATACTAAATGAGGCCAACACTCTTCTAGTGTTGTGATCAAACATTCCTCCATGGTAACCTGGAATCAACACAAGAAGCTTCTCCTAGAGGATATGTTAGTTGTATCTATTACATTAAGAATTAATCTCAATATGCTCACATGCTACCAAGTATAATACTTTTCAAAGATTCTTACCTCAACTATAGGGTTTACTTGTAAAGGGGTAGTTGTCAACTTGTCATGTGCAACTTTGAATCTCATTAAATTAATTAATCAAACCTAGAGTCTTGTCCTCAAGAATGAGTGTCTTGATTTTCTTCCAAGTCTCCTTCACTCAAGATGATGAGTGCATTCTTCAAAATGTTTTATGTACTAAGACAATATGTTATCTTGATATAAGGTTGGGTTAGAGGATAAACTCTATGATATCAACTTTAATCCATCTAATACCTTGACTTTAAGTTTGATCAAATGTTAGTATGATGGTCATAGCTTCAACATGCAACCTAGATCAAAATAATATCATAACAAATAGATGCATATCAGAATAATCAAACCTCGGTTGCATTGTTCTTCTGAATGTGTTAGATCTTAAGATCCTTCTAGATCTATGGTAAGAGATCCCTTCTCCTGCAACTACCCTTTAAAGATTAATAGTTTAAACATATGTGAATACATACCTTTGATAATATTTACAGGTACTGATATCATTTGGTAGCAATAGTAATAATTACCAACTCTTAAAAACTTCAAGGGTGACTGCAACCGGTACTGCAACTGATACTTCAATTGATATTGCAACTATAATTGATACTGCAACTGATTCTGAAACTGTAACTGCAACTGCAACTTAGGATTTTATGAGGAAACCCTAACTTTTCAAACTTCAAATTTTGAAATTGTTCCAGGGGATAGATGCACTAAGTTGATGCGACTAAGCTGGTGCAGTCAGATTTTTGAAAATCCAAATTTTACCCCTTGAAACCGAGCTTGCAGAAATATGGACTGGTACTTCTGGAACTGGTTCTCATTTCCTAGTTTTCTAGTACTTCTAGTTTTTTGGTACTTCTAGTTTTCTAGTACTTCTAGTTTTCTGATACTTCTGGTTTTCTAGTTTTCTGGTATTAGTGAAAACAGGGTGTCACTTTCTGGGAGTTCTATCCACTAGAAATGTGCGCTCAAGATGCCAAAAGATTCACTAGGTTAGGGTGCACTTTTTTAGATGGTTTTAAGGAAAAAATTCATCTCCAACAAAAAATCCCTAATTTTCTTGTATGACAATAGTGACATTTTTCGTTATCCATTAAAAGATTCTCTCTTCAACTTAGCTCTGAAACCATGTTAAGTTTTGAGCTATTATTAGGTTTCTTTTCAATTTAATAGATAACAATAGCATAGGTAGGATCACTGAGAGAAACACAATTGCAAGATACACAACATTTATCCTAGGAAACCCTCATGGGGAAGAAAACCCAGCGAAAACTTCCTTAATATATATAGAAAATGCAATGCCAAGATAATAAACCAAAACACTAGATAATATCCTCCATTGAGCAATGTGTGTCTCTCTCTCCCCTCTTCCGACAACTAGAAACTACATCTTCCTTCAAAATTGCACACTATATTAGTGAGTTGAATGAGTGATCAAATGAGGCACTAGCTTCCTTTATTTATACAAATCGACAGGTGCTGAAAAGGTGTCTCTTCACTGGGCAAGGCCGACTTGTCTTCTTAGTGGTTAAAACCACTTTAATTAGGCCTGGGGGGTGACTTCTTAATTTTCATAATACAATTAGGGTTTGACCAATCCGCAAAAGGGGATTTGGTTAATTACAATTTCTGACATGATCAATCCACAAAAGGGGATTTGATCTATAAATAAATTACTCAAATAATAATAATAATAAGTAGAATTCTCTTTGCAGTTACAATATTTCAACAATAGTCTGTAAACAAGGGTTACTGGTGGACCCCTCTAAGATTGTAGTCATTATTAATTTACAACCACCCAAATCAGTGCAACAGTTGAGAGAAACATTGGGACATACATGATACTACATAAAATTTATAAAAGGATATGTGCAAATCTCTGGGGCAATGGAGAAACCGTTAAAGAAAGATACTAAATTTGAGTGGAATGAGGATTGTCAGCAAGGTTTGGACACTCTAAAAGAAAGAATGGTCACAACACCTATTCTAGTATTTCCAGATTGGGAAAAGAAATTCCATGTGCATGTAGATGCATAAACTATAGCACTCATAGTAGTTTCGGTGTAGCCACGAGAAGGAGATTTGGATCATCCTATAGCTAGAAGAAAACTATTAGAAATAGAAAAGGACTACAATAATATAGAAATAAAAGGCCTAACTATGGTCTATTTACTTCAGAAGTTTAGACATTACTTACTAGGAAAACACTTTAAGATGTTCACAGATCATTCAGCCCTCAAATACCTAGTCAACAAGCCAATTTCGGGGGGGGAGGGTCTGCAAATGGCTACTGTTATTTCAGGAATTTGATTTTGAAGTGATAGTCAAACTAGGGAATTTGAATGTAGGACTTGATCACCTGTCAAGGGTCACCAATGGAGAGGAACCTACAAATTTACAGGATAACTTCCCTGATGAGAAATTATTTTTAGTCCAAGTTGTTGATGAATATTTTCTTGACATCATTGAATACTTGAGTAAAGGGACTTCACCAAAATATTTTAACACTGCGTAGAAGAAAAATATGGTATTCATATTTGCAGACTATCAACTGATTGTAGGAAAATTATACAAGATGGGAACCAACAACATTTTGAGAAGATGTGTACTAGAACACAAAAGGCCTAGGATTTTGGTAGAAGATCATGAAGGAATATGTTAAGCCATAATATTGGCTCATTACCCCTTAACTGTGGCATATTACATTAGTAATGTTATTTTATTTATGACGACTTTATTCCATTAGTTGTAATTATACCTCCTAGTCTCCTATATATACCAAGGAGACATTTTCATTTTGAATCATCTTGTACTTGAACATTTATGTGAGGTAAAAGGAGGTTGCCCCCTTGAAGAGGCTTATTATCTGAAATTATCTCTTTTTCAATGATTTGAGTACTTATTCTGAGGTTTTTCTATGCTATATGATATTTGGTTCTTAACATATGGTATCAGAGCTCAAGGTCTTGGGGTTTTGCTGCTACATCTGAGACACATTGGAATTTTCTCTATAAATTTTTTTCTACAATGTTTCAGAAGGAACGAATTGGAGGATATTTATCAACCAGACCAAGGTGCATTGGGTTAAAAATTAACCTCCTGAAGCCTTATACTTTTGGTGATACCGCATGTGCAAGTTAGGGTTCTGGAATCATCTTGAAATGAGTCATTGCGGAATTTTCGATATAAATTTTTTCTGTAACATTTCAAACCATGAAATCCAGAGGATATTTACACAAATTACTAAGGTATCTATGGTAAAAATTTCAGCTTCTAGTTTATCGTACAGTTTTAGATACACCCTGTGGAATATAGGGTATCTAACTAGTGCTATTAACTAGTCTCAAGAAGGTGTTCCAGGTAAAACAATCATAACTTCTTCCTAGAGTATCCAAATTGAGTGATACTGATCGCATTGGATAGTTGACAGTCTGTAGTATTTCTAGTACAAGATTCAAAATTTTATATCAATTATTTTGTGCAGGGCACGCTATACAGGTTAGATATCTTGGAAAGGCCAAAAATTAGTAAGTTGTGGGGAAGTTACTGTACATTCCATTTGGCACATCCAATTTTGATCAGACCCATGGCATTGTAGAGAAGAAATATTAGAGAACTACAAAAAAGAAAGTTTCATACCCAAAAGGTTCGAAACTTTGGCTATACAGCAAAAGAAATATTGTCTAGCAGAACCACCTCAAAATTAAGATTCAAAAGCAATACTTGGCCAACATGCCACCCAAAAAGGGAACTTCTACACCAAATAAGCCTCCATAAAATCCTACATGGACTCTTGATGAAGGTGAAGAAATGTGTAGGGACTTAAATAATTTACAAAAGGAGTTAGTAAAAAAATATGAACTACAAGAGATGATGGATTCAACGGAAGCTAAGTTTGAGGCAATAAATACTAAGATGGATGGTTTAAAAGGGGAAATCATGGAAGGATTGAAAAACTTCCTAATAGAGAGGACACCTGAAAAGACAAAATGTATCCCATGAAAGTCACGATGAGGACACAAGGAAGGTGAATCCAGAATGGAGAAACTCAAACTTTGGGTTGAAGACCAACCACATTCCTAAGATCGATATGAGGAAGTTTGATGGCAAGGACCCAATCACATGGATACTTCAAATGGAGAAATTCTTTGATCTACATAATGTTCCACAAACACAAAAGGTATGAATTGCTTCTTTATACTTAGAACCCAATAAATTTGTATGGTATCGATGGCTTTGTTCTCACAAATCACTCGTCACTTGGACAATTTTCACGGAAGAAATGATAGCACACTATGAGGATACAAGGAGCAATACCTTCTTTAGCCAATTGATAAATCTCAAGCAAAAGGGTTCCATTATAGAGCACATTGAGAACTTCTAAAGATTGAATATAAAGGTAACAGATATTCCAGATGAGCACTTGATTGATGTATTCATAGGAACTTTAAAGAATAGCATTCAACATGAGGTTTTCCTTTGGGAACCCAAATCATTGGAGAATGCATTTAGAGTGGCAAGAAATGTTGAAAGTAAAAATATGGCTATGGCTACTAGAAGGACCAATCCTAACATCTATAGAGAGAATAATGCTCCTTCTTCTAAAACATCCTACCTACAATGTTGACACCTTAACAATTGGAGGAAAGAAAAGCAAAAGGTTTATTCTTTAATTGTGACAACAAGTACAGTAAGGGACATAAGTATGGTGAGAAGAAATTATTCTACATATATTGTGAAGATGAAGAAGAACAAGAACAAGAACTATCTCAAGATGAAAATGTAGAAGCAATTTCATCTGAAGAGTTGACTCCCACGATATCAAGTAATGCATTGGCTAGAATTAGCACTCCTCAAACCCTCAAGATCAAAGGATACATCAAAAAGAAAAAGGAAATAGTCCTAATTGATTATGGCAGTACTCATAATTTCATTCACTATAAATTAGCCAAAGATCTCAATTGCTTTGTGTATCCAGTGCCATAGTTTCAAGTAATGATTGCAGATGGAGGAACTATCAATTGCTCAGGAAAATGCAATAAGATCAATCTTACTATGGGGGAATATGTAATGAATATTCCAATGATTTCTATACCCATGGGTGGTGTTGATGTTGTACTAGGAATCCAATGGTTACAATCATTAGGAACAATGGATTTTAATTTTCAAGAACTTTTCATGAAATTTTCATTGGAAGGAAAAGAAATTGAGTTAAAAGTTATCACAGGGAAACCCGGTAAGGTGATAAGCTCTAATGGGGGCATAAAGGCATTATTGCACAACTATGCTCACTAGATGTTCAAACATCTAAGCCATCTATTCCTCAAGATCTCCAAGAGATCATTGATAATCATTCTTAAGTATTTGAAGATATTCCCAAAGGTCTTCCACCTACTCAAAATCAAGACCATGAAATTCACCTAATTCCTAGGAGTGTTCCTCCTAACATCAGGCCATATAGATACCCTTATGCCCAGAAGAGTGAAATTGAGCGCATGGTTGAAGAAATGTTAGAGGCTAGCATTATTAGACCTAGACAAATCTCTTACTATGTGGTGCAGCATGCTCCACGAAGCGCATCCGCTTCCACCAGGACCTTCTTCTCCACTGGCCCAAAGAGCTAAAGTACTCTTCAAAATCCCTTATCAGGACCTCTCAATACCCACATAATTCTCTCTCAGCGATCTCCCATTTTTTCCTTATCGGGAAATTGGGTTTTGCATTATCGCTAAACTCGTGGGCACGTTCCTTGTGCCACACAAAACCTCGAAACCCGATGGGTCTCAATGCCAATACTTCTTCGTTCCTATCGAGGATTTCCCTATTGGAAAATCGGCATACGCAATATAGTGTTTCGCTGGCACCACGAACCTCTGAACCCCGATTCGTGATGGCGCCTCTCTCTCTCTTCTAAGCTCCTTCAGGTTTGCCCCTTCTGCATATGACCTGTCATTCCATGAGACCACGACCTGCTCCCCATCAGAGTTTCAGACTTCACAGTTTTGATATGCATAGAACCTACGCTCCTGGAAACTCCGAGATGCCGAACCCTGATACACGTGCGGTCTCTCTCCTTCACGTCACCGCTCCTTTCTCCGCTTATCGGGGATCGCGAAATCGCAATTCCTATTTCCGCAATTCCTTTGTGAGAAAGAACCCCAAATTTTTGAACCTGACTCCTAGGGATCTCACGCCACGTGTCCTTGCTGCGATCAATGGTTCCGATCCTCTCGGGAAATCGCGGATCGTGATTTCAATATGCTCGATCCTCTGGTCTATGGAAATCCCGATGACCTTGATGTCCCGATGACTCCTTGGGTTATTCCTCTAATCTAGGGACTTAACCCCTGTGCAACTTTCCATAGATTTGATGGCTGATGGGATTTCACTGATTTCTTATGCGAGCCCTAACCGTTGATTCTTCCCCTTTGAGGATTTCTTGAGAAACTGCAGGTTCTTTCTCAGAAATTGTTCTCCAATGCCTGTGCTAACGATCCTTACTCGAACCTTCTTCGACACAGACTTTTTTCTTTCCCTTTCATGATATTACGAAGGTAATATCCCTCTTGAGCTTGCACACCCTGCTTATGCTCAACATTCAATAGCTTCCCCAGCGTTGAATCTGTTAGACTCTGCGCACTTCCTGCAGCAGCAGTCTTCAACTTTCTTTTCTCAGATTAACAACTGAGATCTTTGTTTCTGCCTGCACACTCTTAGGGCGACTTCTGCAACAACCCCAAATCAACTTCTGGGCAAATAAGAACAAAAGTTAGACTATCGAGCCCTCATCAACGCACTCCTTGCGGATGAATTCGACTGCACTCCTTGCAGGAATCTCCTGGCTCAGATAGAGAAACAATTGAAACTTATTTCCTTTCCTCTCAGACTTCAGTTTAAACCTTGAAATCACATACACAGCATATATAAAGAAAATGCATACAAAGAACAAACATTCATGAGCACATAAATCACATACACAGAGAAACAACACCAGCCATGAATTTGAATCAGACTGTCTTCTATTAATTCAAAACATTTGTACATGGGTCTTCTTCACAATTTCCCTGCTTTCTCTTCTCTTCTTATGAATGCTTGATTCCGAATAATGTTACAATGTACAAGTGAGGGTGTCTATATCCGTTTTCCCTTTCGAAATCTGAAACTGTCTAATCTAGAAATAAATCCTATCTGCCTGCATTAAATCTATTAAATGCCTCTTATCTAATTCATACAAGAGCGTATGGCTTGAGGTCTGATACAACATACAAAAGGTGATTTCATAAATGCATCATTTATACATTGGCGCATCCTCTTGGGTGAAAATTCAAAAACTTTATGTTGGCTTGTCTAGCTGTTCATTGCCTTCCATGCTGGCTCGCTTGTCGTGGGCGATGCTCCTGCATCATACTCATCGGCTTGAAAAGATTTCATGGGCTCCTGTCCATGAGCTCCTGCATGGTCTGTCCATGCCTTTGAATCACTGCTTCTGTCTCCCAGTTGGCATCCTCCACTGGGTGATTCTTCCATTTGACCAAGTACTCATAGTATTCTTTCCTCCTGGTCTTTTTACCTACCTGCTTGTCCAGTATACGCTCCATCTGTGACTTCTCTGCAATTGGCATCTGCTTCCACCACTGGACTTCTGGTTGCTCATCATTTCCAGCTCCTGCTTCCTCAGTTTTATATGGATATAAGTCTAAGATATTGAATGTCGGAGATATTTCGATGTCATCCGACAATTCAATCTCATAAGCATTTTCGCCCAGTTTCTTCAGGACTCTACATGGCCCAATTTTCTTCATCTTTAGCTTATTGTATGTTCCCCTTGGGAACCTTTCCTTTATCAGATGTGCCAGAACTAGATCACCAACCTCGAATTGAAGTTGTCTCCTATGTTGATTCGCTCTGTGTTTGTATTCCTGATTTGAATCAATCAGTCTTTGCTTCACCTTGTTGTGAAGTTCCTTCATTGCCTCTGCGAACTTTTCATCGCTTGTGCTGCTAATAGCAGTCTTCTCTGACTCCCTGAGTTCAGAGACTCCTCTTGGTTGCCTGCCGTATACAATCTCAAATGGACTATTTCCTGTGCTCCTATTCACAGAGTCATTGTAAGCAAACTCTGCCTGTGGTAATATGTTATCCCAACTGCTATGGTGTTCCGTTACCAAGATTCTCAGCAAGTCTCCCAGACTCCTATTGACCACTTTCATTTGTCCATCTGTCTGTGGATAGTATGTTGAACTAAATGCTAGATTAGTTCCTAGCTTCTTCCACAAGGTCCTCCAAAAATTCCCTGTGAATTTGGTATCCCTATCCGATACTATACTTTTCGGCAATCCATGGAGTCGAATGATCTCCTTGAAAAACAAGTTCGCGATGTGAGTCGCATCGCTGGTCTTCTGGCATGGAATAAAATGTGCCATCTTTGAAAACCTGTCTACTACTACAAATATGGAATCAACCCCTCTCTGCGTCCTCGACAAACCTAATACAAAATCCATGCTAATCACCTCCCATGGTCTCCCCGGTATGGGCAATGGCTGATAAAAACCTGCATTCTGCTTTCTCCCTTTTGAATGCTGACAAACCCGACATCTGTCAACAAATCGCTTGACCTATGAACGCATCCCCGGCCAAAAATATGATTCTCTCAGCTTCTCAAATGTTTTGTCATGGCCAAAATGCCCTGCTAATTCGCCACTGTGCTTCTCCTTTAGCAGGTTCTCCCTCATGGAGCATTTTGGAATACATAATTGATTTCCTCTGAACAACAGTCCATTCTGGATCATGTAATCCATCCATGGGCCTCTATCTCTGAGAACTGGATTCTCGGCTACCTCGTATGCTTCTACAAAATCTGCATCACCTGCATACATGTCTTTAAGGTTTTCAAAACCCAGTGTCTTGACTCGGAACTTTTGTAACAACAAACATTTCCTGCTCAAAGCATCAGCCACTTTGTTAGCAGTCCCTGAAATGTGTTTAATTACAAACGTAAAATTTTGCATATACTCTACCCATTTTGCATGTTTCTGATTCAGCTTCTCCTGCTGAGTCACAAACTGTAATGCATGATGATCACTATACAAAACAAATTCCTTCGGGATCAAGTAATGCCTCCACTTATTCAATGCATGTATGATAGCGTAAAATTATTTATCATACGTTGAGTACTTCACCTTTGCTTCATCTAGCTTCTCACTAAAATAGGCAACTGGTCTGTCTTCCTGACTCAATACCGCTCCTATGGCGTATCTGCTTGCATCACACTTCACCTGAAATGTCTTCTGAAAATCTGGCAACACCAACACTGGTTGCTCTGTGATCTTTCGTTTCAACAGATTGAAGCTTTTCTCAGCCTCTGTTGTCCAATGAAAAGACTTATGCCGCTTCTTTACTATATCCATCATCGCTACGCTAATTCCACTAAAATTCCTAATGAAATTTCAGTAGAAACTAGCCAAACCATGGAAACTCCTCACCTCAAAAACATTTCTCGGTGATGGCCAATTTTTTATCACTTCCACCTTACTTGGATCCATTTTTAATTCATTCGCCGAAATGACAAACCCCAAGTAAATGAGCTCTGTCTTCATAAACGAGGACTTCTTCATATTAATCAACAGCTTCTCCTGCTGTAGCTTTCTCATCACAATGGCCAAATGCCTCAAATATTCAGCCTTCGTCTTGCTGAAAATCAATATATCATCCAGATATACAACTAAAAATTTCCCGATGAACTCCTTCAGGATTTCGTTCATCAGCCTCATGAACGTGCTAGGTGCATTTGTCAAACCAAATGGCATGACTAACCATTCGTTCAATCCTTCATTGGTCTTGAATGCTTTTTTCCATTCATCGCCTTCCCTCATGCGAATCTGATGATATCCGCTCTTGAGATCAATCTTCGAAAAACAATTTGCCCCACTCAGGCAATCCATCAGATCATCCATTCTCGATAGTGGAAATCTGTACCTAATGGTAATTTTGTTGATCGCTCTTGAGTCGGTGCACATTCTCCAGCCTCCATCTTTCTTCGAACTAAGCACGGTTGGAACAGTGCACAGACTCAGACTTTCTCTGACCAATCCTTTGTCCAACAACTTTTGGACCTGCTTCTTGACCTCCTCATTTTCTTGTGGTGTCAATCTATACGCAACCTTGTTCGGTAAATTGGCTCCTGGTATGATATCTATGTGATGACTCACACTCCTCATCAGCGGCAACGAATGAGGTAATTCATCTACCACAATGTCAGTGAACTCGTCTAGCAGTTCCTGAATTTCTTCCGGCAAATCATCCACTCTTGTGCTAGTCAGAACAATCCTCGGCTTTCTGACAACAAAAAATTGTGGATCTTCCTTCTTCTCCGTCTTTGTAAGAATCTCCTTCCCACTCATGAGAAGTATTGTGCTGTTTACTTCCGACTTTACCTCCTTATCCTTTATCGGAAGCAACATATGGGTTCTCCCATTTTTCTCCAGGGTATATGTATTCATTCTCCCATCATGAACCACATTTCTGTCATATTGCCATGGTCTACCCAGCAATAAATGACATACATCCATGGAAATAAGATCACATAAGATCTTATCATTATATCCTCCTATTTTGAATTCAACCAAGCATTGTTTCGTAACACTCACCTGGTGTCCTTTCTGTAGCCATGAAACTCTGTATGGACTCGTGTGATTAGTTGTCTCCAACGCTAGTTTCTCCACCATCTCGGTTGAAACGAGATTATCTGTGCTTCCACTATCCACGATGACCTTGCATACCCTGTCCTTAGTCTTGCAAGCTGTCCTGAACAGTTTGGTCCTTTGGACAGAGTTTTCCACCTCCTTCTCGGGTGTCAAAAGGACTTTATGAATCCCAAGTGACCTTCTGCCTTCTGCATCCTCATTCTCAGCATCACGCTTCTGAGCTTTAGTGATGTGAGCTTCTCCATTGTCCTTCTTTTTCTCTGGACACTCGAATGACTTGTGCCCATTTTTCCCACATGTGATTACTCCACCTCGGCCTCTTCCTCTACCTCGAGTATGAGAAAAAGTTTTTGCATCAGCATAACAACCACCCTGCTCTGTATGTTTCTCCCTCTGTTCAGCATGTGGTCCTCACTGTGAGGTTCCACCTCTCTCAAACTTACCCTGAGGTTTCTTCCATTCCTCCTTGGGCTTCTGGTATTTCTCATGGGCAACTGTCTTGCCCCTGGGCTGACTCCTGCCTTGCCCTCTCTGACTTTGCTTACGGCTCAGCTTCTCTTCGGCCTTCAGAGCCATCTGGTAAGCATCCTCCACTGTTTGGATGGTTGCCATACTTAATTCATCCTGAATTTCATACCTCGGGCCATTTATATACCTGGCAACTTTTTCATCATCGCTCTCCCAATGACCTGCTCTAATATTGAGCTTGTAAAACTCCTCAGTATACTCTTTTACCGTCATCAACTTCTGTCTCAGGTTTTGCATTCTCTTGAACAGTGTGATCTGATAGTCCCTTGGGATGAATTTCGCCTTCATCTTTGCAATCATTCGATCCCAGCTTTTGATCTTTTGTTTGCCCTTGGAACGTCTATCTGCCTGAAGCTCGTCCCACCATAATGCTGCGTGTCCTTTCAATTTAGTGACAGCATGCCTAATCTTCTTATCTTCTTCGATGTCTTCATAATTAAAGTAGGTGTCAAGTCCAATCCAACAACTCTTCTGCATCCAGACTTCCCTCATAGACTGGAATGTCCATTTTTGTTTTTGAACTCATTCAGGCGATAGCTTTGATCAACCATTCGGTTGATGCGTCTTCTACTGTGACCTCTTCTTCATGTCCAGCTTCCTCTTCAACTTCGGAATCACTAAGATCCCCTGCACCAACTCCGCTTCTCTGAGCTGTCTCCATCTCCTCGAGTCTTGCTCAGAGATCTCGCATTTGTCTCTCCATTTCTGAATTTCCTACCAGCCTACCTCTTCTCCTCACCTCCCTGTCTTCTGGGTCTGGTGATTGTATTTCTCTTCTCGGTGGCATGGCGAATTCACTCCTTCTCTTCTGCTACAGAAAGCAAAAGATATATGGCTCTGATACCACTTGGTGCAGTACGCTTCGTGAAGTGCATCCGCTTCCACTGGGACCTTCTTCTCCACTGGCCCAAAGAGCTAAAGTACTCTTCAAAATCCCTTATTGGGACCTCTCAATACCCACAGAATTCTCTCTCAGCGATCTCCCCTTTTTGCCTTATCGGGAAATCGACTTTCGCGTTATCGTGAAACTCGTGGGCATGTTCCTTATGCCACACAAAACCCCAAAACCCGATGGGTCTCAATGCCGATACTTCTTTGTTCCTATCGGGAATTTCCCTATCGAAAAATTGCCATACACGATATCGCGTTTTGCTGGCACCACGAACCTCCGAACCCCGATTCGCGATGGTGCCTCTCTCTCTCTTCCAAGCTCCTTCAGGTTTGCCCCTTCCGCATATGACCTGTCGTTCCACGAGACCACGACCTACTCCCCGTCAGAGTTTCAGACTTCGTGGTTTTGATATGCATAGAACCTACGCTCCTGGAAACTCCGAGATGCCGAACCTCGATACACGTGCGGTCTCTCTCCTTCACGTCACCGCTCCTTTCTCCGCTTATCGGGGATCACGAAATCGTGATTCCTATTTCTGCAATTCCTTTGTGAGAAAGAACCCCAAATTTCCAAACCCGACTCCTCGAGATCTCACACCACGTTTCCTTTCTACGATCAATAGTTATGATCCTCTCAGGAAATCGCGGATCGCGATTTCAATATGCTCGATCCTCTGGTCTACGGAAATCTCGATGACCTTGATGTCCCAATGACTCCTTGGGTTCCTCCTCTAATCTAGGGACTTAACCCCTATGCATATATCCATAGATCTGACGGCTGACGGGATTTCGCTGATTTCTTCTGCGAGCCCTGACCGTTGATTCTTCCCCTTTGAGGATTTCTTGAGAAACTGCAGGTTCTTTCTCAGAACTTGTTCTCCAACACCTGCGCTAACGATCCTTACTTGAACCTTCTTCGACACAGACTTATGTGTTTCCCTTTCATGATATTATGAAGGTACTATCCCTCTTGAGCTTGCACGCCCTGCTTATGCTCAACATTCAACAGCTTCCCCAGCGTTGAATATGTCAGACTCTGCGCACTTCCTGCAGTAGTAGTCTGCAACTTTCTTTTCTCAGATTAACAATTGAGATCTATGTTTCCGCCTGCACACTCTTAGCGCGGCTTCTGCAACAACCCCAAATCAACTTCTGGGCAAATAAGAACAAAAGTTAGACTACCGAGCCCTCATCAACGCACTCCTTGCGGATGAATTCGATTGCACTCCTTGCAGGAATCTCCTGGCTCAGATAGAGAAACAATTGAAACTTATTTCCTTTCCTCTTAGACTTCAGTTTAAACCCTGAAATCACATGCACAGCATATATAAAGCAAATGCATACAAAGAACAAACATTCATGAGCACATAAATCACATACACAGAGAAACAACACCAACCATGAATTTGAATCAGACTATCTTCTATTAATTCAAAACATCTGTACATGGGTGTTCTTCACAATTTCCCTTCTTTCTCTTCTCTTCTTTTGAATGCTTGATTCTGAATAATGTTACAATGTACAAGTGAGGGTGTCTATATCCGTTTTCCCTCTCAAAATCTGAAACTGTCTAATCTAGAAATAAATCCTATCTACCTGCATTAAATCTATTAAATGCCTCTTATCTAATTCAGACAAGAGCGTATGGCTCGAGGTCTGATACAACATACAAAAGGTGCTTTCATAAATGCATCATTTATACATTGGCGCATCCTCCTGGATGAAATTTCAAAAACTTTCTGTTGGCTTGTCTAGCTATTCATTGCCTTCCATGCTGGCTCGCTTGTTGTGGGCGATGCTCCTGCATCACTATGCACTAGTGGTAATGGTATTCAAAAAAGATAGATCATGGCGTATGTGTCCAGATTATAGCGAGTTCAACAAGATCACTATTAAATATAAGTTTCCCATTCCCGTCATTGATGAATTGTTAGATGAACTACATGGAGCAATCTATTTCACAAAATTGGATCTTCATTCAGGGTATCATCAGATTAGAATGAAGGAAGAACATATCCCAAAAACAACATTGCGAACTCATGAAGGCCATTATGAATTCTTGGTCACGCCTTTTGGCCTTAAAAATGCACCTTCCACATTCCAAGGGTTGATGAATTCCATTTTCAAGCCCTTCCTTTGAAAATTTGTGTTAGTATTTTTTGATGATATACTAATCTATAGCAAGTCTTGGGAGGATCATACATGACATGTTGACAAGGTGCTACAACAACTAAAGGAGCAGCAACTATATGCCAAACTATCCAAATGTTTCTTTGGAGTGAAGGAGGTAGAGTAAAGGAGGTAGAGTATATGGGTCATATTGTCTCTCATGAGGGTGTCAAGGTAGACCCTAACAAGATTAAAGCCATGATGGACTAGCCGATTCCCAAAACATTAAAGAATCTTAGAGGATTTTTTGGGTTTGATAGGTTACTACCGCAAGTTTGTTCAGTACTATGGAAGAATAGCAACACCTTTAATGGCACTGACTAAGAAGGTTGCATTTTCATGGACTCCAAAGGCAACTAAAGCTTTTGAACAACTTAAAGAGGTGATGTGAAAAGCTCTTATCTTGACCACTCCAGACTTCACAAAAACCTTTATTGTAGAATGTGATGCCTTAGGAAATGGAATTGGTGTTGTCCTAATGGATGAAGGAAGGCCCCTAGGTTTTGAAAGTTGACCACTCAAGGGAAAGGACTTACACAAACCCATTTATGAGAAGGAAATGATGGCAATACTACATGCATTGAAGAAATGGCATCCTTACCTAATAGGTAGGCACTTCAAGGTCAAAACAGATCATGATAGTC
>ML783081.1:253618-267204 GCA_009831015.1 Picea engelmannii | reverse complement strand
CTTCATCTATGCATTCTCATCAAGGACAATACATATTATATTACATCAATCATCAATCAATCAATCCTTTGACATCAATCAATCACTTGACATCAATCAATGACATCAATCAATCAAACCATTGGCATCAATGACAACATGAAGAAAGCATAAGCAACCCATGGCGTGATCACTGCATCGATAGTTGACACAACAATAGTCCTACCACGCATTCCTAAGGGGGTGCAGGTCACACCTAACTCACTAGGATGTGTGGAAAGAATGTGGTACTTGGAGCACAACATGGTCGATGCTAGAAAATTACAAGAGTTTGCATAGCAAGTATACCTTGATACCATAGGAATAGGCTCGTTTGGTGACCCAATTTTGTAGCCAAAATAAGGGGCAGTAGTCTTGGCCAACACAGAAAACTGTAAATCTACTAGAAATTCCTCACTCCGACAGGGGGAAAGAGGCAAATAACTGCGTCAAGAAGTTGAAAGTGGTCCTTAATGGAGGATTCTTATGGTTGGAGGAGCCAGTGTTAATAGACGTAGAACTCATTTCCTTCATCATAGGTCTTCCAACTATGGGTGAGAGTCTCACATAGTACCTGGATGATAAAACAAAGGAGAAATCCCTAGCCGAGGAAATGAAGAAAATGTACAACATAGGGAGGGGCTTGTGCATGATCATTATCAAGAGAATCAATGAAACAACAATGAGAAAATCCACCTAACTTATGGCCTGCAAGATTATCTAAAAATTCCATAAGGAGGAATACCCTTTTGAGGTTTTCGCAGTTGCAGCATAGTGCGCCAATGGCACTCTACTAAGTTGGGCCCCGTATTTATTGAACCTGTTCCTCGATGAATACAAAGACGTGTAGGACTTGGGAACATAGTTTTATTACTCATGGATGATTATGTTGATCTCATTAATAAGGTGGAAGGATCCCCTATACTCTCATTTTTGTGACTGGATAGGTTAGTTCCCCGCAATGCGGTACACATCGTTGGGGAGAAACTCACACCCTAAACATAGAAGTTCCAACATAGGTACATTTTTTAGGTACTTCAGTGAAATACATAAGAGAATTGAAAATTCTTGAAGAATTACTCCATACATGGTCGTGTAATTCAGGGACATAGCCAACTTCAAAGTGATAAGGAACAATATGTGGATCCAAGTGCACAGGGATCCAGGGAAGGAGTGGCTACAATTAAGATACTGCGTCATTGAAGAAGAAATAGAAATTTCCATGAGGGATTGGCACGATGATTGGCATATTCCAGTCTTAACTCAATAAGTACCTAAGGGTACAGAGGTAGACACAGGGTCAACCAAGAACCTGCAGGAGACAAAGATGTGACTAAAAATCCAAAACCAAGTTAGAAGCCAGTGCAGTAGAAGAATGGGAGTGAACCCAAGAAATATGCATATGAAAGAAAAAAGGACACTTCCCCAGCAGTAAGAGAACAAGGAATGGGGGATACAACAACACAAGAAACCCCCTTGAAAATTACCCCAGAGGAAGCAATGCAATCCAAGAAGAAAAACATACATACATGGGGTTCGTGCAAGAAGGAATAGGCACACAAGTAGCTACCAGAGTATATTATCACCGAGGACAACGTCAACCTCATGGAAGAAAAAGTACAAGAATGAAAATATGAGGAGTTTGAAGATGCCCAAAACCAAAGAGGCCAAATTCAGGATGAGTTGGCCAATATAAGGTAGGTCCTAGAACAAATCAGAGGAGTGCATAGACCTAGAATATAAATAGATTCATTCTCATCGGGAACATAAGTAGAGGTAATGGTTTCACTGAACAAGAAGGATACCATCCAAACTATAGCACAAGCGATCCAAACCTTCTTAATTACACCAAACATGTTGCATATGGATGAGACGATATCCCAAATACCACTTAAGGATATGGTGCAAGTAGAGTTGGTACTGGAAAGGATACCAACCAATGAATTATACAAGATTCAAGTCATTGTCGCATAGGAGGTGTAGTCATGCACATGAATAGATGAAGGAAACTTGAAACATACGAAGAATGAAAAGGAGGCATTAGAATTGGTAGTTGAGAAAGTCAAGATTGAAACCAAGGAAGAAAAGGAATGAGAAGACACACTGTAGTAGGGATTGATAGAAACATATAACCTAATCCCGAACAACACGTAGGAATAAGAGAGTAGCACAGAGGAGAAGATCAACCTCATCGCACAAACAATCGAACAATACAAGAAAGAGATCGAGGAGCTAAAAGAAAATCTCAATCCCATGACCCCACCCAACGTCAAATAGAAAAGGAAAGAAAAAGTTGCACTCCAACTAGAAGAGATGGAGAAATAAGTCAACACTGCAACATAATTGTTTGATAAATAAACACAACTTTGGATGATGCTGGAGGAGGATGAGTAGGTCCAACAGTGAGACCAGGAGGAAAAAGGGATAAGTGTAGCAACTCAGGACCTCAAGAAGAGAAAAAAGACAATGAACATCACTAAGCAGCTGAAAGGGATGGAGGATATGAAGATGATGCAAGAAGAGTTAAAATTTGTGCAGACACAAAAGCAGGAGCGACATGCCCAGATGGAACCTCTCCAAGAGCACGCAGCAGAGATAATCACCCAGTCGGAGGAGAAAAATAAGAACATGGTGCAAACACATGTAGAGTGCATAGTAATCATACAAGAGGAGGTCACACCACAAGCAATAGAGGTGATAACAGAAAAAGTCGTGCAGGTCCAATCCAAAGGAAGGGAACTTGCACACAAGTTCAATAGCCTAGCAGAGACTATTGAGGGAGCATGCAATGCCTAGGTGGCTCGGTATGAGCCACATTTCAGTATTTGGGTCCTATTGGTCACAAGCCTATTTTGAGGAGATGTTATTTTTCGAGGAAAAAATCATAGAATGTGAAAAGTATAGCTAGAAGGAAACACATCACGTGGAAGGAAAGCATTGAAGGCATGCATGCATGGAAACCTAACCATATTAGGGTTAGATTTTTTGTAGTAGAATGTCACAACTATTGAGCTGAGAATTAGGATATATAATAACCTAGGAGGTCTAAGAGAAAGGAGGGGCAAGAAGAGAGAATGTGAGTTCCTAAGTTTTGTAATATTTGAAGAAGGAAACCATTGCAAGATTTGAAACCATTTTTGTAAGTTGTTGAGCTGTAGGATATTCAAGCAACTCAATTCCGAGGGTTAGATCATAGGATGAGGAGCCAGGTGCGGTCTAGTCATCCTAACATAGATCATGGATTCTATTGTGATTGTAAGATAAAACATTGTAGTGCATGTGGCACCATATATTGTAGAACCATAATAAAAGAGCCTAAGTAGCCAAATGTTTGTGGGCATAGCCCAGGAGGGGGTGAACCATGGTAGATCATGTGTAATGTGAATTTATTATTGTTTATGTCTTTGTTGTCAATGGTTCCATCTTAGATGAATGTCTTGATGAAGTAGTTAGATCTGTTGATTTAAATGAATGAATAAAGAATGACATAGTTTTTAATATAGATGGACAATAGAGTAAATAAATGAAGATCACAAAGTTAAATATTAGATCCCCACTCTTTCCTAGACTAGAAGCATCTTATCATTGAAGTCACCCATAGAACTATCTCTGGTGAGACTACATAGCACACTCTGTCTGTTGTGTTTCCTTCTAGTTTACCAAGAGGGTCGATAGTTTTAGAGGGATTTGTTAGAAGCTTGTTTAGATTTGAACCTAGGTCAGCCAAAGAAGTAAGAAGAGAGAGTAACAACCAAAAAATACCGTGTAGGTGTTTCCCATGCCATGTGAGATGGATGGATTATGATGGTAGTAATGTTGATACTTATGACAAGGGTGTAGCCATGGGTCAGAACATCATGCAGGTGTATCCAATGATGATTATGGTGACACACACTACGAGTTGTATCTTTAGTGGTCTCTATCAAGTTTTGGCCCCTAGATGATATTGACAAGGTCCACATGGGTGTAGTCCTGTGTGACGTAATGATGCTACCAATAACATGGTTTCCATAACCATGACGAGAGGACAATGGCATAGTGAGCAAGGCTATGAAGACCACAAGGGAACATCATGGTTAAATACCTCCCTAGCTAAGAGGGAGTGTTGATGTTTTGGTAGTTGTGGGAGGTATTAACCTCCATGGATAAACCTTTGACTATAATAGAATACTATGGAAGCAAGAGAAAACCTAAACAAATGTGTGAAACCATTGGAAGACAAGTTGGCTCAGAATAATAAGTAATATTGAAGTATTATATGTATAAAAGGACAAGTTGGTCCTACTTGAAGAGACACCTATTCACCTATCCAGATTGGTATAAATAGGAGGCACTCAAGCTCATTTGTACACACACTCATTCATCCAGAAGCAACGTAAAAGTGTAGAGGATGAGTTGCAACAACTGCAGGTGTGCAGGAATTCCCTGTTCAGTATTTTGTTATTCTATCTGGTGCACTACCTCTAGAGAAGGTGTGCTGCCCTAGTTTATTTGTTGGTTCTAGTGAGCCTTCCGTGAATCATTTTTTTGTCAATGGTTAAGGTGCTCAAGGGTGGCTCTGTGCCTATGGTTGGGTAGAAATGGTGTAGCATTGATTATGGCTAAACAAACACAATATTTTAACAACTAGTCCAAGAGAGACCCTGATAAGAAAATGGGACACTCTATGGACTTAGAATAGTGAAGGGGTAAATTCCTTCGGTTGGGTAGGTCAAGAGGAGGAGAACTAGTGGGAAAATTGAATAGTTGTAGGAGAATACTAGTGGATTGTGGGACTATCTAAGATATAAGTGGAAAGTGAGAGACAACCTCTTTTTTAGACTCCTACCCCTAGCTCAGGTATGACTGGATGTTGATATCTAGAAATATAATTTTATGGCTGGGTGCTACATCCATCCCAAGCATCTAGTTGAACAATTGTTTTGATAGATACTTGTTTTTATCATGAATTTGAGTTATATTACGAGTTTTAATTTTTTTGTTTTTACTCTATGTATGAGAATTCTTTACATGTTGTTGTGGTGAGTTATTAGATGCATTGATGTTTATTTCATCATGTTGTAGCTACATTTAAAATTAAATGATAGAAGAATGGTTAAATCCGTGTGTTTTCCTATAGTTGGGAAGATACAGGATATGTTAGCTAGAAAAAAAAAATTCTATGTGTATTCCACATGTAATGAAGCTTAGGAAAGATGGGGAATGTTACAGATTGTTATCATATCCCAAGGTTCAAGACAAGATTGTATGGACGAAGGCCCATTTAAATTTGGTAGAAATTCATTGTTGTGAAGTTTCACCTATGAAGGATTTTGAAGAAAATGGTTGAAACAAAGTGAAATCCCCAAATCAATGAGCATATTCAAGTTAATTTTCCCTAGAAAAACACAAAGAGAGGATTATTAGTGTTAATCTATAGGTTGCAAAGTTAATGTTGACTTGCGAGGTCAAACTTTATGTTTTAATGCCGACTACAGAGTGGGAAGATTGACAACTTACATATTTTGGACACTAGGAATTGAAAACCAAGTTTAACTCTAGAATGAGTCAAACTTCCAAGTTCACTAAAGGGAAATTCTTGGAAATTATAAAAATTTAAAAAAATGTACAATTTTTGGAATTTTGGAAAAAATCTGTACAGTGATGTTGTGGACCATACCATGACGTGGACTAATAGGATCTATGGTGGAATAAGGAATGGGTCATGATACTGTGTTTGATTAATAAACAAACCATATCTTATCGAAATTAAGAGGTTGAATACCATGTTTCATTTGAAAGATTGGGGAAACTCGACCAAATTCAAAGAGTTTTGAAACCGTCAGTTGAGATCACTATGATTTTGAAAATCAAATGTCAATATTGAACATGGGTTGGGAAGAAATATTAAGTTCATTGGGATTTGAAATTTGGAAAGTTTGAAAAAAAATTGTAGGGAAATCTTTGATGCTTGATGGAGTTTGGAGTCCGATGGTTCTTGGAAGGATGTGTCCTGGTAGTCTTTGGAAGAATTTTTCCCGATGGTATTGAGAAGGATGTTTCCAAAGACTCCTTGGAAGGATGGTCTTTGGAAGTATTTTTCTCGAAAGTCTTTGGAAGGATGTGTCTTTGCTATAGTGGGAAAACCCCCCTATGCACTACACTAGGGTTCAACATGTAGGCAGCGTTAACCATCTAAAGTATCCTAATTTTAGCAACTACCCCTATTACACCCCACATTCATGCATAAAACACAAGGTAAAAAGATTCGGTAACTCTACCTTAAACTCCGCATCCTGTGTCGATCTTTTGCGTTCGGTTGTTCCTCGACTACAAGTCTCCTCCCAAGGATGACCTACATTCATAAAAAAGAAAACAAAGAACTACGAACATGAATATTATATATGAATTAGTGGTTTATATGTCATAATCAAATATAAATCAAACATAAATATTCAACACATCATATTCAGGACAAAAAAAGTATTCATTTTTATTAATCTCACAAAGTTACTTACAATGAGATCGATGACTACTCCTTGAACTTGGTCCAAGATCCTCTTCATCAAGATCGAACTACGCTTCCATGTATCTTTATCCTCTTCATATCTCTCTAGGGAATGGATTAGGCTTGCAATGTAGGGAAAACGAAAGAAAAAGGAATTCTAGCTCAAAACTCTTAATGTGGCTACAAATTCTTGGGGCAAAGGGGGAAAGTGAAATGGGAAGATATTCATTTTTCTTATTATTATCTTTGCAATGAGACCCCAACACATCCATTTACATGAAAAAAGGATGTTTATTTGGTTGGGTGGCGGGATATAGGTGGTGCGACAGTTGGGAAACTACCCAATAGCCCATAATCTCAACGAATTCCTTGAAAATTTTTAATTTTTACAACTTTTGTGAGTATACGCAGGATGTAGTGGTGCAACTAGTGTACATACGTGAGTTGTAGTGGTGAAAAAAGCATGTGTATGTGGGTAGTAATGGAGAAGGGAACGTAAATCTTCAAAAATATGGTTTTTAATAAGAGTTGCTCAATGATGGCTTGGCAAAAATAGTGAGTTAGATGGCCTGATGCCAGGTATGCATGTATGGTGCAATTTAGGGTTATAACAGATTCCCCCTAATGTGTGGGGTTATAAGAGCATATGATGGCCGAAATACATTACAAATATTCACCAACGTACAAAGCGAGTGAGCCCGGGACCAGAGTTCGGGAGGTGCCATATGCAAAAAATAATAATTGTCTCACTGAGGCGGGCATACCCATGCTCAGGATGAAATAAATCATGGCTTCCAATCAAATACACTACAGATCCATGTCATATAAATATATAAAGTGTAGTCACGATAAATACACAGTGAATCTACATCTCAAAATCAAAGATATACATGTATAGTACCCATCCTCAAGAAGCCAATGATGCCTGATGGATGGAGGTAAGGCCTTCAGAGCTCGAGCAACAACTTCAAGATATTCAAAACTCAGGTAGGAGTGTAATGTGAGTGTACAAATTCACTACCCAAAGGTCTTTGATGGCTCATTGAGAACATACAAGAGGATCTCGGTGATCAGGAAGAGAACTTCAGTGATTTTGAACAAGGACTTGATTGGAATTTTTGGGATGGATGGGCATGAGGGAAAGAGACAAACTGCAAAGAGGAGAACTCAAGTTGGGTAAAAAATCCCTTGGAAATAGCACAAGAGTTGATTAGACTCAAGCAGCATGACATTGACATAAGTTCATGATGCAAGAGGCAACACAAACTTTCCATGTGTTTGGAAGAATAACCAAACAGAGGTGGACATAGCTCTATCTAAGGAGAACAACTTCCTAAGGTCATATTAAATCCAAAATATTGACGAACAAACAGAAGGAGTGATTTGTCCAAGGGAGACTCATTGTGCTTCCATAAAAAGAAAATACTTTTCATGTCCTCTTTTTGGGGTATATTTGATTTTTTTGTCTTTTTCAATAATGTTGGAAAACCTGAAAAAGAATAAAAGAATGCTACATTACAAAGGAGGAAACGAGTGTTGCAAAGCATACTAGTTCCAAGTGCAAGGAACACACTAATCCTCATAGCAAGGAGACATGTGTAGGGAAAGTACACTCATAAAATTCCTCCATGGGTCAAGGTGTCAAGACGCAAAGGCAAAGTGCTACAAGGCTTTCGTATAAGGCATGCTTTGAAGGATCAGTTGACAGCATCATGGAGCCGAAATTAGGCCAAAAATGCAGGGATGCAAATGCAATTAATAGGAAACAATGATAACATCCTCCAATGTAATTTTAATGAGACCATAGAAGGTAAGATCGGTAGTTTTTCATTTTTTGAGAGTCTGAAAAAGCGCAAAAGAAGACTCCATTGGGGTACCTTTTTTGAAGGTAGTCTAGTCAGTTTGAAAAAGGGATAAACTAGCATCGAAAATGTGTCTATTAAAAACCATTCTAACAAGTGTGAAACAGAAAATATCACTCAACAATCTTTTCAATTTTAAGTAGTCTGAAAAGATCTTAGCTATAGACTCGCTGCCTTTTTCTAGATTTAGTCTCACTAGCTCGAAAACGTTAAATTTGTTGAGGAGAACTCTCCCGGTGAGACGAATCTCCCGAGGTGTACCTTTTTCCTCCTTAATATACAGGTCAGAAAAAGGGGTAAACTCATGCCAGTAGATGTTTTTCTGAACCAATTAACGAGTGTGAAAGAGCAAGGTCACTCGACGATCTTTTCAATTTTAAGGAGTCTGAAAAGAGCTTAACTATGGACTCCGTAGAGGACGTTCCTCTGGACCAATTTAACGAGTGTGAAGGAATGAGATCACTCGAAAATATTTTCAATTTTAGGGAGTCTGAAAAGAGCTTAGCAATGGACTCCGTGGGGGTTATCATTTTCATAAATTTAGTCCCTTAGGCCCGAAAAAGGGCTAAACTTATTCCTAAGAATACTCTTCTAGCGAACCAAAGTTCCTAGATTGTACCTTTTTTTGTAAAATTGACCATTCGGACCAAAAAAGTGGTAAAATACCGCCAGAAAGACGTGCCTTTGAATCTTAGTTTGGCGACCGTGAAGGACAACAATATCGCTCGACAATCTTTTCATGGTTAAAGAGTCTGAAAAGGGCTTAAAAGAATACTTGTTTTCTGGGATTCCTAAGGGTGAGGTCAAGAGTGATAACATATCAGACGTATGAGGCTCAAACTCGTAATCAAGACAAGACTAACAAGGACTCCCAAACCTAAAGTCATTAATGAAAGCATGGATACCAAAAATGCAACCAGGATCTACCTAGGGCATCCATGTAGAGGTAGGATCTACCACCAAATTACAACACTTCTAAAGAAGAAATGACAGTTATGTGTCGCAATTCAATGGGATCAAACCTATGGCAAAGCGGAAAAGACAAGGATATGAAAAAAGTGGAGGTGGAATCCTAACTTAAATGCACAAAGTTGGAAAAGAGAATTTTTAGCAAAGGACCTTTAAAAGTTACCCATCTCCCAAAACATTTTCCAAACCAAAAGTAAATTGTATCGTAACAAATAATGAGAAACTCAGGAACCATTTTGAAAGATTTTCAAGCCAGAAAAAATGACAAAAGGGTCCAAAAAAATGACAAAAAGGGCCAAAAACATCTATAAATAGAAGTTGGCAACTCATTATCACCATTGCAAATTGAGAATTGACAAAAATTCCAAAATCACCTCGTTGATAAAAGAGTTGATTCCAAGATATTTAGAGGATTAAACGAACATCCGCTCAGACCATGTAAGTACAAATCAACCCCTCTTACATTTCAATACTTCTATTTTACATTTCTTTTGGTTTTTTGGGGGGGTACAACTTTAAAAAAGGTACAACTTTAAAAAAGGGAGGCCCTACGTGTACGTGGGTTTTCCAAGGATATCCCGCGTATACCTACGTGCATACGCAACTGTGTACAAGACAACCCGCATACACCCTCAAAAAGTAAAATAAATAAAAATGCAAGAGTTAACTTCCTCCATGAACTTGCTTGTAAGAGGATGTATGTCCACTGGAGAGAGAACGAGCATGAGGATATAGATATGTTGGTTGATGAGGACCTTGTAGCTATGGCCGCATTGAGACAATGCGGGTTGCGGAAGTTATTCTAGTGTCCATTCATGAGGGCACGACCTAGGCTGCTGAATGCCCTGGTAGATTATTGGCATCCCGATGCTGAGGCATTTATGGTCGAGGGGAATTCATTGACTCCAATGAATAAATACATTTAATTTATGACTATCCTTTTGAGGAGGGGTGAACAATTCAACTTTTGTTCTTTTCCCCCCGGGCCTCACAACATTACTCAGTTGGTTGAACTACATTGTGAGGCCGGCACTGAGAAAGTAGGTTCTTAGGTGCCAATCAACAATATCACCAACCTATCACTAAAAGTGATAGTTTTATTCATTGGGTGGATCACTGGATCCACATCTTTACATTAGGCCTCTTGGGGGCACATGCATTGTGCAGTGTAGTGCTTGAATGCATGAATCTTCAACTGGAGTACAACCATGGTAGAATGCATGAAGAGACAACTCACCAAGTGTCGTGGGTGGAACAAAAAAAAATTCAGGTTTGAGATCATTATATGCTATTTATTTTATGAGAGGGTACCCAGTCTCAGTCCATGAGAGACCATGTGGGGGCATCTGGCCTTCGTCCCAGAAGTGCGTAGATGGGAAGCAGTGCTGCCACGACAGAGGGGCGGAAGGACCATAGAGGCCTTTGAAGACACCTTTTTTGACTGGCGGGCATGGAAAATTCTAGCGATAGAGTACTTCCCCTATGTCGGGATCAACTTTTCCATGGACTCAGACATGCCCTTACCTCTTGGAGATAGCGAGGAGAGATAGGTACGTTTTTTACTTTTAAATTTATTTAATTTTTTAGTTTATTTTTATATATATAATTTTTATGTGTACTAGAGTAGGTGAAAACTATGTATCTGTTATATACATATGTGGGACCAGTGTGTCCAATAGATTTTGTGAGGAGTAGGCGATGTCCTCAACCAGAGGCAACACTAGAAGTATTCGTTGGACCAACAGTAACAACAGTAGGGGGACCTCTATCCAGAGAGGCTGAGAGACTGTTGGGACAGGTAGAGCGAAACCTCACCACACTCACACATATAGTTCCCATGGCTAAGATCGAGGATCTCCCACCATCTCTACAGCCTCATGTAGTTGGAGTGCCACAGACCTAGGTCCATATTTTTCGGCGTTTGGAAAACGTCATCGTTCACTATGGAAGAGCCAACATGCCACGTTCTTAGCTTAGGGTGGACCACTTATGTGTCGAGGGAATTATTTTTGTATATTTTTTAGGGCATAAGCCCCTATGATGTATATCAGACATATATTTTTTGAGGCGCTTGCGCCCACCTATGTACTCTAAGACTTTTGATATATATATATATATGTGTGTGTGTGTATTTACATCTTTTTATGTCTTATGGATCACATTTTTACAATGTATATACATGTGTATGTGTGTGCAATATGGCAATCTAATACATGATTAGCTAGAGTATCTGTGATTTGATTCAATCTCCTAGGAACATGGATATACATAATGTAATCAAAGAATCATTCTAAGAGACATACCCTAAGGAATCGTTGGTGTAGAGTATAATCATAAACACAGAAAACACCATTTAACTGGGACACAACCAGCTGTGCATCTAAGTAGACCCAGAGGTGAGAGATATGATGTGACAAAGCGTCACAAAGCAACTCTATCATTGCGTTGTACTCGACAAAAATGTTTGTGGTGTCATCTAAATAGATACCTCTAGAAGATAGCAACTGGCCTTGAGGAGTGAAGATCACCCAAGCTGTGGAAGAAAGCCTCTGAGTGTGTCAGTTGGCATCGTACACGGACCCAATGAACACCTTTGATTCACTTGACATCTATCACAGCGAAAAAGATGACATCCAAAAGGACACGTCCATAAAACAAAAAGACAAAAACTAAAATTGTATAAGAACTATACATATGTACAAGAAGTCACCCAAGGCAACCCACCTATGAGTAATACTTCTTGAGGTACAGCCCATTTCTAGGCTCCGTCAGATATTTCCCTTTGAACTCAAGCAGACGATAACAACCCTTCTTTAATACCTCCTTCACGATTAAAGGTCTGAATCACATGGGTTTGAACTTGTCTGCCCCCAAGGGATCCTTATCTTGGTCATAGACCATGACAAGGTCGCCTTCGGAGAAAATCTGAGGATGAAAAGACCGATCGTACTGACACTTGAATTTTTTATTGTGAGCCTCGTTAGCCAATACTGCATCATGACATTTCTCATTGAGTTGCTCAAGATATAATAAGCGTTCCTCAAGCGGTGAAGTGTCTGGAAATAATTGTACTGCCAACTTTAGAGATGGAATCTAACACTCTATTGGCAAGACTACTTCCATCCCGTAAACGAGCAGGGGTGATTTTAAGAACCCCCCCTAAATTTATATGTATAATAAATGGGTGAATCCCTATGATACATAGAAAAAATTGAAGGCTATTTTATCAATAATATAAAATGTATATATAATTTTTTGGCAAATATTTTAGTCAATTATATAATCTTGTAAAATATTGGCAAATAATTCACTGAATTATAAAATCTTGTAAAATATTAGCGAATCTTTCACTGAATTATAAAATATTGTAAAATATTGGTGAGTGGTGTTGGGTAAACAAATGGACTTCACACAACATTTCACCACATCTACTACAGTAAAGTCGACCAAAATTGACAAAGAGCATTTTGTATAGGCCAATTGCAAAATGTGTTTCAATCTACAAATGGAGTTCACAACATTGTCAACATTCACTACATCTGCTACAATAAAGTCAACCAACATCAACATTCACTGCATCTACTACAATAAATTCAACCAACATTTCACCCAACATCAACATTCACTACATCTACTACAATAAAGTCAACCAACATTTCAGTACAACTTTTATAGTTCGACAAATAATAGTTTTCATAGGCCAATTAAACAAAAGGTGTTTCCATCTACAAATGGACTTATCACAACATTTCACCACATCTTCTGCATGGGCCAATTAAACAACAAGTGTTTCAATCTACAAATGGACTTCACATAACATTTCACCATGTCTGCTACAATAAAGTTAACCAAAATTGACAAAGATCATTTTGCATAGTCCAATTAAACAATAGCATAGGCCCCAATTAAAAAATGTGTTTCAATCTACAAATGGACTTCACGATGCCTTTCACCACATATACTACATAATCCAATCAATTAACAAGTTTTTCAATCTACAAATGGACTTCACAAAACATTTCACTGTATCTGTTGTAGTAAAATCGACCAAAATTGACACCAACATTTTTCACACAACATTTCACCATGTCTGCAATAGTTCACTATGTCTACTATAGCAAAGTCACCAAAATTGACAATAGGTGTTTCAATCTACAAATGGCCTTCACACAACATTTCACTACATCTGTTACATAGGCCAATTAAACAACAAGTGTTTCAATCTAGAAATGGACTTCACACTACATTTG
>ML783081.1:241987-252583 GCA_009831015.1 Picea engelmannii | reverse complement strand
TCGTCTTGTCTTATCAATATAATGAAAAGGAACCATATACCCACACACTTCCATACATAGTATCCCTTTTTCATCAAACTTCAAATAATTTTCAGTATTTTCTATATCAATGATCGTAGTCCAATTTGTAAACCATGGACCTGGGAAAGACTCTGGCATCGTATAAAAATTATCCAATGAAAGGCATGAAAATTTTCTTGCATTTGTGTATTCTGCAATATACATTGTGAGACTTTGAGACATTTTCATGAGGACATTCATTTCATCTAGCATAGGAATAATTCCAACCAATGTTAATAATGTCTCTATGTTAGTTAGTCGAAAGAGAAGATCTTGAGCTTTATCTACACTGAAGCGATGTTCATACATCACCCCTACCAAGGACTGGTACTCACTAAATAATCTTTGAGTTGATCCATTCAATGAGATCCATCTTGTATCAACATCCTTTAATAGCTTGTTTCCATTTGTAACACCGTCAACAAATTTTTTAAACTCTGAAAATCGTTTGGGACTACGAGAAAAATATGCGTAAGCCTCTCGTACAAGATCTTCAACTTTTGAAACCGATGGAAACTTGCTTACTATTTTAAATGCAATATTCATCCTATGAGCCATACAATGAATACTCAACATATACGGTGAAGCTGATAGTTGTAGTCTAACACAAAGGTCATTCCTTTGTCCTTGCATTACTGATTCTCCATCCGCTCCAACACATACCAACTTTTTTGCAATCATTAAAGGATCCATACCACCACTTTCCTTCAAACTATTATTAACAAGTTCATAAATATTTTCATCTATAGAATTCTCCATCATTTTATGAACCTGTTAGCGTCGGAAGTCACTCCTAGATTGCAGCAGGAGTAGAGCCCGACACCCATCAGTTTAATGTCACGATTTGTTTATAAAATGGATGATCAAATGGAGGCAAACTCAGGACAGCATCATTTCAATTCTGAAAATAGGCCAGGCATGCATGGGCAAGTGAGGTCTTAGATAAAATTCAAACAGTGAGTTGTAATCAGGGTGAGTGGGGGGGAAGACTTGTATAAGAAGAGTGCAGGGGTCTGTTATAAACATCAGGTTCCTAACAGACTATGAGAAGAACAATCCAAAGGAAAGATCTTCTTACATTCAAACGCAGAAGACTAGAGAAATCAGTAATGCAACAACAAATCCTTTATCATAACATACTACAACAATTCATGCGAATCATTCGATCATGAACTCTCTGGCATGAGACGAAAACAAAGGTGAAGTAGGAAAACTATTTTTCATAAAACAAGAAATCTCAAATACAGATGCACAACCAGGGAACTAGAATGGTTGTTAAAACATTACAGTCGGGAGCTCCGCTCTACCATCGATAGATACAAAAATGGTGAAAACACCTACAAATACTCAAAACAACAACAACAACAAAATCGAGACGCTACATTAAACACAACGTGTCTGCATGGCTTCTAACAATTTGCATCCGCAGTCTCTAAATGGTCATGCACCTATGGCAGACGCAATCGAACTTCTGACAGTTCCGTAGGCGAATCGACGTGCTCTTAATTCGTCACCGGAATTTCCCATTATGGCAGAGGCGATGTCTAACCATCACCAACTACCTCAATAACTGCTTCATTGGGATTGAGGATGGCCCGGCCAACTCGGCACTTCTGCGACATGAAAGACCCTCCGCGCTGCCACCTAGATTAGTTGAACGGCCTGAGGAATCGACGTGGAGGCCAGCATGAAGGATGGGGAGCATAACGGGAGTGGTGATGCCAAAACTATGAGGGTGAGATATGAAGTGATGAGGTGTGAGAGAGGTTACAGGGGAAGGCACATGGCGGAAGGAAATAAGCGGAGGGGGTAGGAGATGAGATATAATGGGCACATTTTAGTGGGAGGATGATGTGGAAGGGAGCGGGACACATGGTCGGTGGTGAGTAGATGATGAGATGGGGAAGGGAAAACATGGACTAGAAGAGGGGAGGCGGACAGATGTCGGAGGTTGAGGAAGGACTAAAGGGAGCGAGCCTCATCACACGGCTAGGAGGAGAACTGATGGCACAAAATATTATACGACAGGGAAGGGGCCCACATTGGTTAAACACAAAAGGACAGAGGATGCCTGGGTTGCCTGTGCGCCATTGATCTAGGCGCTCAAATCGCAGCCGTCGGAGAGATGCATCCTCGATTTCGGACCCTCCCCCTCCGCTTAAAGGTAGAAAGGCGGGGGGGGGTTCTGGAATCACCTTGAGCGTCGTTGATCCAGGCACTTTGATCATAGCCATTGAAGATATGAGCCTTCGATTCCGGACCCCCCCCCTCCACTTAAAGGTAGAAAGGCGGGGGGGGCTCCAGAATCCTATGTGCGTCGTTGATCCGAGCAAGTGAATCTCTGTCGTCCAAACTTGATTTCCATTTAAACATAGACACATTTGCATCCCAAACTTAGGTAAAGTGGGTTTTAAACCCATTCCTTCGCATTTCACCCCCGTTACAAGAAATATCGCTAACATTTGGCTCCATGGGGGATAGAGTTGTCCCTGTGATGCTCTAAGGACTCTTTTGCAGATTTAGTGCCTTGTTGTTGGGCTATGGAGTCATTTATTAAGCTGAAAAATAAAAAACAATATTTACAAAAGAGTCGACCACGGCTCACAAAAAACATATTTTCAAGAAATGCCCATTTACTGGGCCGTTAAAAGCTTCTTTTCCTTCTAGATCCTGCAACCTGTAAGTGTTGTTTGAAAATACTTCAGAGATCTTGAAAGGCCCAAACCAGAGGGCATCAAACTTGTTGTTCTTTCCCTTTTCCTGCCTGGGTGCATCCCATTTGAGCACCAGATCACCCTGCTCGAATTCTTTCTTTCTTCTCTTCCTGTCAAAATCCTGCTTGATCTTCTGCTAATGATGGTAGGCCCTGCTCATGACCTGCTCTCTGATCTGCTGCACTTCCACCATCTGATGAATCCTTCTAACCATATTGTCAGGCTCTCCTTCAAGGTCCTGGATGAATTTCTCCACAGATAAGGCAAGCTGAGTAGGGAAAATGGCCTCTGTTCCGTAAACAAGTTGGAAAGGTGAGATGCCTAGAGATTTTTTTGTTTTCACTCGGTCAGCCCATAGAGAAAATTTGAGTTTTGAGTCCCAGGCCCTTTTATTGTCTTCTAGCAATTTCTTAATGAGATTGATCAGGCTTTTATTGGAAGATTCCACCAGTCCATTTCCTTGAGGATAATAGGGAGTGGAGTGAATTAGTGAGATCTCATACTATTCACAGAACTTGATTAGAGGCTCAGACCGAAAAGGGGAGGCATTATCAGTGACAATTCTGCTAGGGCAGCCAAATTTGGCTATGATGTCCTCCAGGAAGCTGATAATTACTTTGTGAGAAGTGCTCCTGGTGGGGACAACTTCTATCCATTTGGTGAAATAATCTGTCGCAGTCAGGATCCATCTGTGTTGGCCACTTGAGGGAGGATGAATTTCTCCAATGAAGTCCAATCCCCACTGCTTAAAGGGAGCTGAAACTACTATAGGCTTTAACGACAGAGATTTGAGCTGCTGCTTTCCTGAGAATTTTTGGCATTTGATGCAAGCTCTGATTTCTCTGCAGACGTCAGGGAATAAGGTGGGCCAGTAATACCCATCCTGGAGGATCTTATGAGCTGTGGTCTTCCAGAAATGATGACCTCTGCAAAGACCACTATGGAAATCAAACATAACCTTCTGGGCTTCTTGTGGGTCCAGGCATCTTAAAAATACCCCTAGAGGGTCTTTCCAGTACAAGGCTTGGTCAATGAGGCAATATCTGACTGCCTTGAGCTTTAAATCTCTCACCTTGCTCTTTTCCATTCCATCAGGAGGCCTCAATTCTTGCAGAAAATACAATATATCCTTGTACCAGGTGCATGCTGCTAGTGATAAGGCACTCTGGAAATGCTCGTTGGATGACTCATCTTGGTCATTGATGAATTTAATTCCCAAGGCTTTGCAATTGGATTTAGCCAGCAACTTGGCTAATCCCTACCCCTTTATCAACTTGGTGGGATTGATCTCCAAATCAAACTCTAGGATCTTGGCAATCCACTTACCTCTTCTTCCATCTATGTCAGGCTATATCAGAATGTTCTTCACAGAGGCCGAAGGAACGTATGCAGTGATCCTTGAGTGCAAGACATAGACTCTGAAATCTTTGAGAGATTTCACTAAGGCATAGGCCTGCTTCTCCATGATCTTGTACCAGAGTTCTGCATCCCTCAATGCCTTGCTGTAGAAGGCAATAGGTTGCTCTCGCCCTTGATCATTTTTCTGCAATAAGACCGCTACTACTGTATCACAAGAAGCAAAAGACAAGATCATGAAATCTTTGGAATAGTCAGGACTGATCAACACAGGTGCCTTAGTCAATGCCCCTTTTATTTGGACAAAAGATTCCCTGGGTTCAGCGGTCCATTTAACTTCATTTCCCTTCTTGAGCATGGCTTTAATGGGTTTCACCAGTTCAGCAAAATTTGAAACGAATCTCCTCAGAAAATTTATCTTCCCCAAAAAGGCTTGAACTTCCTTCTTCGACCTGGGAGGTGACAAAGTTTGAATTTCCTCTACCCTAATAGGATCAATTCTCACTCCCTCTGCTGCTACTATATGGCCTAATAGCTTCCCCTCCTTCATACCAAATAAATATTTCTTGGGATTTAGAGATAGGCCAAACCTCCGACATTTCAGGAAAACCTCCTTCAAGTGGCAGCAGTGCTCCTTGTCTTTCCTGGAGAAGACCATGATGTCATCTAGGTAGATTACCACAAACTGTTCCTTCTCCCCGATGAAAGCTGTGTCCATGGATCGCTGAAATGTTGCTCCTGCGTTCATCAATCCGAAAGGCATTTTGGCATACAAGAATGTGCCCCAAGGAGTGGTGAAGGTTGTTTTTTCTCTGTCCTCGGGCATGACTGATATATTATTGTAACCAGAGAAGCCATCAATCATGGATATTCTAGATGCACCAGTGACCTTCTGCAATATGTGTTCCATGTTGGGCAGGGGATAATTGTGTTTCCTTGAGCTTCTGTTAAGGTTCCTGAAATCAACACAGAGTCTGATTTCTCCACTTTTCTTTCTTACCGTGACCAAATTGGCTACCCACTCAGAATACCTCAAGGGGACAATGATTTGGGCATCTAACAATTTCTTCACTTCTTTCTCCATGACAGGTAGCAACATGGGTTTATCTGTCTCAGCTTCTACCTGAATGGCTTAGCTTTTTCTTTCAATGGGATCTTGTGCTCAATAAAAGATGTGTCATAAGTTTTGAGGTCTTCATAGGCCCATGCAAACACATCAGAAAATTCCTTTAATAACCCAGCATATTCCTCCCTCTGTTCATTGGTCAAGATGCTCGACAATTTGACGAACCTAGGCTCATCTTGTGTGCCAATGTTGCATTCAGCTATGTCAGCATCTTCACTTGAAACACCACCCTTTATTGCCACATCATTTTTGTCGAACAGTCTTTCTAAAGGGACCAGTCCCCTCGGAATGTGATTGTTAGGCAGTTGAAAAATCTGGTGATCAACAATTTTATTCAAGAATATCTCAGAGGGGGGGTCACCTTCGGGATCAGGGTCCTGATCAATGCGCAATGCAGAAAACTAATCGACGAACTGAAGAAATTTTTCGATTTCAACATTGTCCTCGAATACCTTCCAATGATTTATGTTTTCCGGGATGGATGGGTTGTACCTTACCTCAACCTCACTATTAATCTTTGGTGGTAGGGGAATCCTGAATAAACTGGGTGTGACAGCTAGGGAGTCGGCTGCAGTATTCTCTTCCCTTGGGACAAAAACAATGTTGAAAGCAAAGAAGAAATTATCAATCAAGTCCCATACCTCATTTCTATAGCTCCTAAGTCGAGGATGCTTGGTCCAATAAATATTTTTGACCTATTGGATGATCAATTTTGCATCTCCAAACACAACCATCTCCTTTATTCCCATTTCTTTTGCAGCCCTCATACCCAAAACAAGAGCTTCATATTCTGCCACATTGTTGGTGATTTCAAATTCCAGCTTGTTTGACAAAGATATGGTCTCTTGACAGGGCGATATGAAAACCACTCCGGCACCTGCACCTATACTGGAGGAAGCTCCATCAAAGAACATCTTCCAAATAGAGGTGGTTGGAGGAGGTATCTCCTGATCAAGAATGGGTTGCTTTCTGATCTGTAAAGGGGCCCAGGAGTTTTGGTGATCTGTAACAAACTAGACCCTAAATCAATGTCAAGTGCAAATATGGGGTGATTAGTGGGGTTTGCTTCATCGCTGACAATATAGGCTAGATGAGCTTCTCTGTACAACCTCCTGTGTTCCCCTCCAAAAATTGGAATGGTGGCATATGTGAGATCCATCTGTAGTGTTCCTCCAAGTCTCTTAATCCAAGACCTTGACAACGACATGCCAAACTTGGGGGGAACATCAGTTACCACAATGTCCATGACCACACTCTTCATGGGCAGCTGAAACAAAGAAACCACTAGGTCCTTGATGACTCCCAGACATTGCACCCTCCTCGAATCAAAAGAGTACAAATAATGATAGGCCTTGGTCACTTCTAGTCCTAGTTCTTCCATGACTATCTTGGGCATAAGGTTATGAGAAGCTCCTGAATCCATGAGGAAATTATGAAACACTTTATCATGAATGTTCAAGGAGGTGTAGAAGGGAGGGGATGAATCATCTCTGTCTTCTACCATGGGACCTAGGATGACAGATGGCTTCTCATATTGAAGGTTCACTGAGTCAGAGAGAGGCTGAAGAGACTCAGATTGTAGCAGCTTAGAGAGGGACCTTTTAAAGTCTTCATTTTTAACTAGCTTAGAGATGGGGACGAGAATCCTGATCTTTTGAATTTCATGCTCAAAATTAAAAGAGGGAATAAGCTTAGGAGCTTCCCTTACCTCAACGACAGGTTCTTTGGCTACTGGCAAAGCATTCTGAGCTCTCTTTTCTTTAGTCATGGTTGTTGTAGTTTTAGTAGGCCTATCTGCTATGAGGGGCTGGTCTTGGATGTCAAAGTCTCCTTCTTTCTTTCTTGACTTGAGATTGTATCTGTTAGAAGTATGTTCGGCCCTCTCTCCCTTTCCTAACTCATGGATCTGAATGTTCATCAAGGATTTTTCGTATGCAGACTGAGTCAAATAGGGAAAAGGAGGGACTTCCTCAACACAATGAATTTCAGGGTTGAATTCGTCTATATCCTCTCCTTCCTCATGAGTAACCAGGTTATTTTGGAGAGGGTTTTGAATCCTTTGATCCTCTCTGCCTTTTTCCCTCTGTTCCCTTGGGAAGGCCTATGGTCCATTGTTATTGGGTCTCCTGAAACCTCTATTATCAGCATTCTGGGGATTTCTGTACATGGGCTTCCCTTCTAATTCCCACCTTTCCATCCTGGCAGAAAGTGATTTTAGTACTCTGGCTATCTCATCTGTCTAATGGGGCATGGGAGAGGAACTGGATGGGGAGACTTCGGGCCTTTTCTTGGATACATTTCTATCAGCAGTGTTCCTGAGTCGGTCAACAGCGAATATGTTAGATTCTACCTCCATGGCTGCATCCTGCATGTGGTCTAGGGTAGTGGCTCTTCTCTCCCTCAGCAGTAGGCAGAAATCGAGATCAAAAGCACTAGCATAAGTGATCTTAGCCGAGGCTTCCGAGAGCTTTATCTCAGCAGGAATTTTATTATACATTTTATTGAATCTCTTGGATAAGTCGGAGATAGACTCTCCCTCTTTTCTTTTCAAAGATCCAAACTCTATCATATAGTACATGAAATCTTTTTTATCTCCCCACTGTCTCAAAAAGGCATTATCTAAAGCTTCTATCCCATCAATAGATCCATGAGGCAGGGCCTTGAACCATTTTCTAGCCTCACCTTGGAGGCTATGGACAAAAATCCTCATCTATACGCCTGCATGCATGATGACATTGTCTCATCTTTGAAACTGTAAAAGGCTTCTAGGTCTTCATCTGCAGTTACATCCCCCTCGCCCATGAACTTGGGTAGTTGCTTGAGGTAACCATCTGCTGGGAGGGCATTGAGGCACTGAGGTAACACAAGGGGAGCATACCTAGCGGCTATAATACCCTCCATTCTAGTCATAGGGGGATTAGCAACAGCCATAGGAATATTAGGTGGAGGAGAACTTGGAGGAGAAGGGGTTCGCGAAGGGGTTGTGGGAAATGAGTCTCAAAGTGGAGTGGGAAACAAGAGAGGGTTTAAGGAGAAGACTAACGAGCTCAAGTCAGCAGGAACTCCTCTTTGTCCAGGAGTGGGAAAATATTTTGTAGTCCCGGGTCTACGCGAAGGAACAACTTCAGAGGAGAGGGGAGTGACAAGGATTTCTCCCTCCAATCCCAGACCAGGAGGGGAAAAATCAGTAGGAACACTCCCAAAATTCAAGAAATGGGAAACCTCTGAAGAAGGCTAGCTACGAAGCTGAGAATAAGAAAATGGAGTTTTTACAGAAGGAGGTGGGGAAATACCTGGTTCAACAGCAAAGTTTTCTCCTTGGGAGGGTTTCCCTTTTCTGATAATCACCTCCGGATCTTCTTCAGGCGTGGCCAGAGGCAGCTGTGGATGGGACTGTGTGTGTCTACTGCTGGAAGCCACAACTGACCCAATAGGTTCATCCTAGTGGAGTCGTCACAGTGGAGTCGCCAGGTGCACAGTAGCAATCTTGATAATTCTGATATCTGATGCACCTTCAGAATCAGTTGATCATTGTCGTTCAAGTTGGGGAAAATATTCAACTTCGTTCCCTGGCAACGGTGCCAGAAATGTTAGCGTCAGAAGTCACTCCTGGATTGCAACAGGAGAAGAGCCCGACACCCATCAGTTTAATGTTACGATTTTTTTATAAAATGGATGATCAAATGGAGGCAAACTCAGGACAACATCATTTCAATTCTAAAAATAGGCCAGGCATGCATGGGCAAGTGAGGTCTTAGATAAAATTCAAACAGTGAGTTGTAATCAGGGTGAGTAGGGGGGAATACTTGTATAAGAAGAGTGCAGGGGTCTATTATAAACATCAGGTTCCTAACAGACTGTGAGAAGAACCATCCAAAGGCAAGATCTTCTTACATTCAAACGCAGAAGACCAGAGAAAGCAGTAATGCAACAACGAATCCTTTATCATAACATACTACAACAATTCATGCGAATCATTCGATCATGAACTCTTTGGCATGAGATGAAAACAAAGGTGAAGTAGGAAAATTGTTTGTCATAAAACAAGAAATCTCAAATACAGATGCACAACCAGGGAACTAGAATGGTTGTTAAAACATTACATTCGGGAGCTCCTCTCTACCATCGATAGATACAAAAATGGTGAAAATGCCTACAAATACTCAAAACAACAATAGCAACAAAATCGATACGTTGCATTAAACACATCGCGTCTGCATGGCTTCTGACAATCTGCACCCGCAGTCTCTGAATGGTCGTGCACCTATGGCAAATGCAATCAAACTTCTGACAGTTCCATAGGCGAATCGACATGCTCTTAATTCATCGCCGTACTTTCCCATTATGGCGGAGGCGATGTCTAACCACCACCAACTACCTCAATAACTGCTTCATTGGGATTGAGGATGGCCCAGACAACTTGACACTTCTACGACGTGAAAGACCCTCGGCGCTGCCACCTAGATTAGTTGAACGGCCTGATGAATGGGCGTGGAGGCCAGTGCGAAGGATGGGGCGCATAATGGGAGTGGTGGCGCCAAAACTATGAGGGTGAGATATGAGGTGATGAGGTGTGAGAGAGGTTACAGGGGAAGGCACATGGCGGAAGGAAATAAGCGGAGGGGGCAGGAGATGAGATATAATGGGCACATTTTAGTTGGAGGCTGATGTGGAAGGGAGTGGGATACATGGTCGGTGGTGAGTAGATGATGCGATGGGGAAGGGACCACACAGACCAGAAGAGGGGAGGCAGACAGATGTCGGAGGATGAGGAAGGACTAAAGGGAGCGAGCCTCATCGCACGGCCAGGAGGAGAACATATGGTACAAAAGATTATATGACAGGGAAGGGGCCCACGTTGGTTAAACGCAGAAGGACAGAGGATGCTCGGGTTGCATGTGCACTGTTGATCCAGGCGCTCGAATCGCAGCCGTCGGAGAGATGCGTCCGCGATTCCAGACCCCCCCNCCCCTCCGCTTAAAGGTAGAAAGGCAGCGGGGCTCCGGAATGCTATGTGTGTCGTTGATCCGGGTGCGTGAATCTCTGTTGTCCAAACTTGATTTCCATTTAAACACAGATGCATTTGCATCCCAAACTTAGAGTAAGTGGGTTTTTAACCCATTCCTTTGCATTTCACCCCTGTTACAAGAAATATCGCTAACAGAACCCCAAGTAGATAGGAATGCCTAATATGGTAATTAACCATATAAATACTCATGAAAATCCATGAAGTGTTATCAATAGTTGTAACCTCATCCAAAGACAATGACACAAACCTAGCACTTGCAATCTTCTCTTTCATATCATCCTTTTCTACTTGAGCTAGATATTTTGCCCATT